>VDFB02075321.1:62075251-62134283 GCA_007258455.2 Sequoia sempervirens | reverse complement strand
GAGATAATTGAGAGCCCATTTTTTCTTTTTCTTGATTCATGCAAAATCAATAACTACCATATCAAATGATGAAAGTATTACCTATTTTTCCAGCATGAAAAACACATAAATACCAGTCAAATCTCCAACTCCCATGACTCCTTTAGCAGCCACACTCTTCATTACAAAAGAACACTATTGATTTCTTCCTGACAGAGACGTTACAGCCAGCTGGAATAATGAGAAACAACAAAGAATTCAAAGAAAGACACAACAGATGAATTTCTCCAAGGCAACC
Source organism: Sequoia sempervirens (assembly GCA_007258455.2). Lineage (NCBI taxonomy): Eukaryota > Viridiplantae > Streptophyta > Pinopsida > Cupressales > Cupressaceae > Sequoia > Sequoia sempervirens. The sequence continues at coordinate 62,134,006 of VDFB02075321.1, read as the reverse complement.
TTTGATTCGGGTTCCATACCCTTGCAAAGAGATAGCATAATGAAAATGCACTTTTCCCTATTCTTTCCTTTTCCAAGCCATTCGATGACTTTAGAAAAGAACATAATGAAGTTTGAAATCTGATTTTGATAAAGACATCATAAAGAAATAAAATCTACCACCTTATATCAATTATCAAGTAGGCCGACACCAATAATATTACCTTCGTGACTTGTCAAAGTCAATGTATTCAATGAAAGCCATGTCGACACCACATGTCACTTCCCATGAAAAAAAATACCATAAGAACTGTCACTGCCAATGAAGTATGTGTGAGCCTGAAAAAATCATGTGAATGATGTCGACCCTTAGTATCTCATGCAAAAAGAGAAGGGTTTGATAAAAATAAAGACAAACATTTTCCTTTGAATATCGACCATTTGAGTATTGAAGATTCCTAATATAATGTTAAAAAGAATATATGCCATGAGAATCAACAAATACCATTAGACAAATGAGATGTCAGAACCAAGGTAAATGTAATGCCTCCAAAAATGTGAGTTCATAGAATGTAACCAAATGGCTTTAGAGTCTTTAAGAAAGACATGACAAAGTTGATCAAGTTGAGATGCCTAAAAATGAATTTGCCATATGTATGTCACGGTGACTTGTAATCATGTAGAATACAGCTGTGGTATGCAATAATAAAAGAACCATCCCGACAAAGAAACCATCTGTCAAACACTGTCAGTCAAAGAAATAGCATTCATAACATTGAACTAGAATTATCATCAACATGAATTTGAATCATAACAAATAACCATATGCAATAGCCAAGTGTCATAAAATATGTGGCATGATAAATCATAAAGATCCAATCTGAACTGTCAACAAAGAGAACCAAGAAAGTGAATTTTGTCATCAAGGACAAACCATAAACACAAATGAGATCCAACAAACTCCCCCTTTGTCCTTGATGGAAAAAAACAAATGACTCTCCCCCTTTTTGCCTCAATGACAAAGAATAGAAGAGAAAAATGTGCATTGCCAGGAAACCAACTTAGAAGTCAATCAAAATATCATGAGAATCAACTACAAAAAGAGTAACAGTGCACCAACCATATTTGTAGGAGAGCTGCAAGTGAATAAAACTTATAACATGCTCCCCCTAAGCTGATGCTTGATGAATTAGAGAAGTAAATATTGAGAGATAACTCCCAATCGAAGTCTCAGCCTTTCAAATAACTCTTTAGCTAAGGGCTTAGTTAAAATATCAGCCACCTGATCTTGTGATCCAACAAAATGTAAACATACTTCATTAGCCAGTACCTTTTCTTGAAGAAAATGAAACTTGATAGCAATGTGTTTAGTGGAGAGTGCATAACATGATTTTTGGAGATATTTATCGTACTTATGTTATCACATAGAATAGAAATAGGTTTAGGAACTTCAATACCCATATCTAATAGAGTTTGATTCATCCAAAGAACTTGACTACAACACGAAGTGGCAGCAATGTATTCTACTTCAGCAGTGGAAAGAGAAACAAACTCTTGTTTCTTGTTGTGCCATGACACTAAACGATCATCAAGAAAGAATGCAACACCACTGGTGCTTTTCCTATCATCCAAAAAACCAGCCTAGTTAGCATCAGTATATGCAATCAATGAAAAATCATTGCTTCTAGGATACCAAAGACCATAATCAAGAGTGCCCTGAATATATTTAAAGATCCTTTTAACAACAGTAACATGAGATTCTTTAGGTGATTCCTGAAACCGTGCAATTGTGCAAACTGCTTGCACTATGTTAGGTCTAGAAGCAGTTAAATATAACAGACTGCCAATCATTGATCTATATTCAGTTTGATTTGTATCAGGAGAATCATCAACCTTATTAAGTTTGCATCTAGTAACCATTGGAGTGCTAACTGGATGGCATTCATTCATTTGAAATTTCTTAAGCATCTCTCTAGCATACTTGGTTTGAGAGAAATATGCCATTTTCAAGTTGAGAAATTTGAAGACCCAAAAAGAAATTTAATTCTCCCAATAATGACATTTCAAACTCAGATTCCATAAGCTGAGAGAATTTTTTACTCAAAGCAACATTATTGTAGCCAAAGATAGTATCATCAACATAAATTTCAACAACCAGAATATCAGAACCTTCATATTTAACATAAAGATTGCTGTCAACACCTCCTCTAACAAAGCCATTAGAAATCAAATGACTGTCCAGCCTAGAGTACCAAGTCTAGGTGCTTGTTTTAAGCCATAGAGGGCCTTTTTCAACCTGTAAACATGATTAGGCTTATCTTTGCAAATAAATCCTTCAAGTTGTTCTACATAGACCTCTTCATCTAAATAGCCATTCAAAAAGGTAGTTTTGACATCCATTTGATAAACAGTGAAGTTCTTATAAACAAAATAATCCAAGAATATTCTAATAGATTCTAGTCTAGCAACAAGTGCAAAGGTTTCACCAAAATCAATACCTTCTTGTTGAGCATAGTCTTTGCAGACAAACCTTGCTTTGTTGAGAACAACATTGCCATTTTCATCAAGCTTATTCCTGTATATCCATTTGTCTCCAATGAAATTCTTGTCATCTGGTCTTGGGACTAACTCCCAAGTCCGATTTTTCTCAATCTGATTAATTTCTTCCTGCATAGCATTAACCCAACATAAATCTATGAGAGCTTCATTAAAAATTTTAGGCTCAAACTGAGTAACTAAACAGAAAGCTATTTGAGCTTTTTCATTAGATTCTGCAACCTTTCTTCTAGTTTGAACTCTTGCATTCTTATCCCCAATAATATAATCTTTGGGGTGGTATTTAGCAAGAGATTTTAGAGGAGTTTTTGATACACCTTTTTTAGGACTCGCTTCTTCAATTTTAGGGCTTGTTGATGCAACTCCTTCTGAATTCATTTCAAGTTCAAGTTCTTCGTCCTCATTATTGTGCATAAGTTTAGCATCTAAATGTGGTCTTTCATCAAATTTTACATTAACAACTTCAACAATATTATTAAGCCTTTTGTTAAGACATTTATAAGCTTTGCTATGAGTTGAGTATCCCAAAAAGATACCCTCATCACTCTTTGATTGAAAGTTGCCAAGGTTATCATCATCTTTCCTGATAAAACACTTGCTTCCAAAATTTTTAAAATACTTCATAGAAGCTTTTTTTCCATACCATAGTTCATAAGGAGTGTGTTTAGATTTCACCCTAAGTTGCACTCTATTCAAAGTGTATACAGCTGTATGAACAACTTCTTTCTAGTACATATCAGGCAACTTAGCTTCATCTAGCATTGTTCTAGCCATTTATTTTACGGTTCTATTTTTACATTCAACTACCCCATTTCGTTGAGGTGTTTTAGTTGCAGCATACTGCCTTTTAATACCATGTTGTTCATAGTAATCAATAAACTCTTGAGAGGTGAATTCACCTCCTTTGTCAGATCGTAGACATTTGAGTTTCAGATCTGATTCCTTTTCAACCATTTTGTGAAAGATTTTGAACCTTGCAAAGGCTTCTGATTTATGCTTAAGAAATGTGACCCAAACCATTCTAGTATAATCATCCACAAATAACATAAAATATTTTTCACCATTAATAGACCTTGTTCTAGTTGGTCCACAAAAATCTGTATGCACTAGCTGTAAAGGTTTTGATGAAGAATTTTCTTTTGTTTTGAAGCTGATTTTAGTTTGTTTACCACTTAAACATTCTTTGCACACAATTTTTTTTGGCTTGTTAAGAACTGGTAAACCTCTAACATTCTGATTTTTACTGATTCTAACCAGATTTTCAAAATTTGTGTCCTAGTATTTTATGCCATAACCAGCTTTCTTCAATTTGGCCCATTAGACACATTCCTTGATTATTGTCATTGTTTGATGTGTCAAGAAGATTGTAAAAATTTTCTTTAGTCCTTCTTCCAGCTACAATAGCCTTTCCAAGCTTGTTTTTGATCTCACATCCCTGCGAAGTGAACAAAACATGATAACCACTGTCACAGATTTGACTAACACTTAGAAGATTGTGCTTAATACCTTCCACATAGTACACATTATAGATAGGGGTGTCTTCATTCAGAAGAAGTGAACCTCTACCTTTAATTTGTATCCCAGAATTATCACCAAACTTAACATAACCACCTACATAATCTTCAAGATTTATGAACTTATCTTTGTCGCCAGTCATGTGGTTAGAACATCCACTGTCCAGGACCCATAAGTCCTTTTTCTTGGAATGAAAAGTAGTTTGGACTAACATAGTTTGCTCGATGTTGTTAACATTCTTAGGCTTCCAGACCTTTTTGATTTTCTGTTGTTTAAATTGCAGGTCAACTTTGCACTATTTGATAGAGTGCCCCAAAGCATTGCATTTAAAACATCTAATCTGTTTAACAAAACCATAGTATTTCCTAAGACCGAACCTAGGTATTATAGGATTCATAACCCTGCAAGAGCTCACTTTATGGCCAAATTTGTTGCAGAAAAAGAAGTAACCATAGAAGAAAGGATTGAATCTGTATGATGTTCTATTACCTTTTATGGACTAAACATGATTCTTACCAGATTTAGAGTGATTTGGACCTGAACCCTTGATTTTAGAAGAGGGGTTTTGTTTTGCATTATCAATTGAGAATTCACCCTTTTCAAAACCAATATCGCTTTTATCTTTATACAACTTTTGCTTGCTGAGCATCTCATTGAGTTTTAAAGTGCTTTCATATTTTTCAATTTCCTTTCTAAGACAGACAACTTCTTGTTCCAATTTTTGAATTTCTTGATCTTTGCATCTTATAGTCACTCAAAGACAGTCCTCAACTCTTTTAGCTTCTTCAAGCTGAGTTTTCAGAGAGACTATTTCTTGACCAGGTTTATGTTCTTGAGCAAGAACTTGTTTTTTGAGTTTTCTGGCCTCTTTTAAAGCACATTTCAGTTCACTTTCAAGATCTACTTCACCTTCTTCAATATCAATGTTGTTTGTATCTTCTTTCTGAGTGATTTCAACCATGAACAATGTTTCATCTTCTTCTATTGATGAATCTTCAGACTCAATGTCAGTTTCATCTTTACTAAACAAACTCTTCTTTTTGAAATTGAAATTTCATTTAGGTTTAAAGGCCTTCTTCTTAGGCTGTTTTCCAGATTTCTCATTGTCACTGATTTGATCATCATAGGGGCACTTTGCAGCAAAGTGACCTATTTTACCACAATTAAAGCATTTAAAGGGAATTTTTCTCTTATATTTTCTTGATCCCTTTTTAAGTTTTCTAACAAAATGGGATTCTTTAGAATCAAACAACTCTGACTCACTAACTTCATCTTTTTCTTTCCTTTTAGTGTTAAAGGCAGTTTCTTTTCCTGTTGAGTTGTTTTTGCTAGTTCTCATTTCATAGGCAGTAAGTATTCCCTGTAGACTATCTAGGGTGAGCTGATCAAAATGTTTCTTTTCTTCAAGAGCTAAAACCTTAGATTCAAATTTAGTCGGTAAGGTTCTAATGACCTTTGTAACCACATCAAACTCTTTAACCTCTTGTCCTAATCCTTTCATAGCATTGACAACATCATCAATTCTTAGAAAATATTCAACTACTTTTTCATCATCCTTCATTCTCATTTCCTCAAACTGGTGTTTGAGAGTAATGATTTTTGATAGTTTGGCTTTTTCATTCCCTTGATATATGGTTTCAAGTTTATCCCAGATTTCTTTGGCAGTCTTGCAATGCATGAATTTAATAAACACATCTTTAGTTAAACCACACAAGATGGCATGCTTAGCTCTGGAATTAATTTCATACCTCTTTCTCTCAACAGGATCTGTGGGTATTGTGGCTGGAACATTGTACCCATTTAACACAATGCTCCAAACATTAACATCATAAGAAATAAGAAATGATTCCATTCTGATTTTCCAGAACACATAATTAGTTCCATCAAATAATGGAGCTCTAGTTATAGAAGCTCCTTCTTGAGATTGTGCCATTAAAAATAGACTCCAAGAACATGATCAATCCTAGGAGGTTTAGACCTATCAGAGGACCCTACACTCTGATACCAATTGTTGGAGTAAAAATTACACTGAGAGGGGGAGTGAATCAATGTCTAAACATATTTAACCAATTTTCATAAAATTAAACGATAGCTCAGATTTGATCTCAATATTAACATGATTAATGCATTCATAAGTTGAATGTAATCATTCATAAAAGAATTGAGAAATGCAATAACCAAATGGTAAACAAAGCAGTAACAACTTAGTAAAGTAGTAAGACCATAAAGGAACAAAGAGACACAAGATATTGCCGAGTGGAAAACCCTCCTGGGGTATAAAAACCACTCCTAAAATGCCTTGCAGGCTTAATCAATTTAATCCACTGTTCACAATGCCTTATAGGATAATTTTTGAGCACCCACTCAAGGAGCACCAACCCCTCGTTTAGAGATATCAATCTCAAGGAGCGCCAACCCCTCAAATTATATTTCTGAACAATAATAATATCTTAGAGGATCTCTCTATTTTTAGTTAAGCTCATATAACTCAGTTTTCTAGACTACCTAATACCCTAAGAATCCAAATATTGAATCCTTAAAATATTACATAGAGAAGAATTACAATCCTGTTTTGCATCATATTTTTTAGATTTTGTATTATAGAGTTTTTCAATACATTTCTTGATACAACCAAAATATCTATCTCTTAGAATAATAACCAAAAGAATCACAGTGTTCACAACACTGTCTTTATATATGTTTACAAGTATGTCTGTCAAAAGAGTCTTCAAAGAATTCAAGGTCAATTTTCTATTTTTGAATGTGTGCCAGAGAATCAATGATACGTAACGCCTGATCAACAGGCTGTCAATAAACTGACAAGCATAAATCAAAGTCCCTTTTCAAATTTGCAAGTGCCTTTTACAAAACCCAGATGCTTATTAAAATAAAATAGTCATTTGAAGTTATTCTATATGCAAAATCCATCATATTTGAAATGTATGAGATCATTTCACAATGAAACTGACAAATTTTTAAAAACCACGACTACCCACCAGCTGAAAACCATAAACCCTCAATGCAAGAATAATAATACTCTGTCAGGGCATCATTTGCCTCATAAGTAACCGAAATGCAGAGAGTAGTTCTAGAAGACAAAAATAGTGATAATAAACCTTCACAACAAAGACAAAAAACCTTATCTCCACCAAATTCCAAGAATAGACAACATTTTCAAAATACCCATAATGCAGTCAAGAATATTTTTCTGACAGAGTTAATTGAGAGCCCATTTTTTTTTTCCTTTTTCATGATTCATGCAAAATCAATGACTACCATATCAAATGATGAAAGTGTTACCAATTTGTGCAACATGAACACATAAATACCAGTCAAATTTGCAACTCCCATGACTCCATTCACAGCCACACTCTTCATTACAAAAGAACACTGTTGATTTCTTCCTATCAGAGATGTTACAACTAGCTGGAAAAAGAATAACAACAAAGAATTTAGTGAAAGACACAGCAGATAGAATTTCTCCAAGGCGACACTGGTTAGGGTTCCATACCCTTGCAAAGAGATAGCATAATGAAAATGCACTTTTCCCTATTCTTTCCTTTTCCAAGCCATTCGATGACTTTAGAAAAGAACATAATGAAGTTTGAAATCTGATTTTGATAAAGACATCATAAAGAAATAAAATCTACCACCTTATATCAATTATCAAGTAGGCCGACACCAATAATATTACCTTCGTGACTTGTCAAAGTCAATGTATTCAATGAAAGCCATGTCGACACCACATGTCACTTCCCATGAAAAAAAATACCATAAGAATCAATAATGGTCTGCAAACCCGAGAACACACACAATGAATAATTTTTTTTTAAATAACAAGTAAACATGCAATAACATTAAACCATAACCACATAACATATTACATAGCATTAACACACTTGGTTCTCTGGGGCACGCGAGGTTACATCGCAACAACTAAACATAAGAAAAGATAAAGATAACCATTACAACATAACCATTTACTTGATAATAACCAAAAACAATGATACATCCCATAACCATGATGTAAGCATAATAAACATCGCATAATTACATCCCTGATACATCTTTTGACAAAGATACAAATGAGCCTAACTATTACATAATCGTTATAATATTACATTACAATTTTCTTTGATAAATAAATTACATTGAATTTCCCAACATGGGGATTGATACAAGTATAATGAAATATGAAGTACAACGATCACTGGTACCTCCACTCCACTAAAGCTGAGAAGACAAGACGATGGGGAACCCAACGTGCGGAGCACGTTCCACCCAACCATGTGAATTACAAGTAACTCACCCCGTGCTCAGAGGTGAGAAATGAACCCGACCATGAATGTCAAGCGACTCAATAACAACATGATACAAAACAAGTACAACTCAATGCACAACCATCGTTTTCAATCACATAACAAGTTAAAACCAAGAACTCATCACAATAACATGAAGTACTACCAATTAACAATCATGAACCACATTCACAAGAACTCAAAAAGCATCATAAGGAGATAACATCCTAGAAGAACCGAACCAACACCCAAAATACATTTCCAAATAAATCAGAACCAATAAAAAGAATACGATTCCATAATAACTCTAAATCAACCATTCAATACACCATTCCATAAGCAACAAGAAACAAGTCAGACGGGTGTCAAGTAGGGAGGGTCATCACATAACTCTCATGGGATCCCTAGCTCTTCCTCCAACTGAGGCACCGACACCCACCTATGGATTCCCTAGCCCTAAAATCAGAACAACATAATTACAATATCCAGAAGCAACTACAAGCAAAGCACAAGGGTGTCAAGTGGAGAGGGTCATCACATAGCTTTCATGGGATCTGGCACTTCCTCCTCTGAGGGCCGCACCCATCTATGGATTCCCTAACCCTCAAAAATAACATAAATATAACCATATCCAGAGGCGACAAGAAACAAGAACAAGGATGTCTAGTGGAGAGTGTCATCGCATAGCTCTCATGGGATCCCCTGGCCCTTCCTCCTAACTGAGGCGCCGACACCCATCTATGGATCACCTGGCCCTTCCTCCTACTGAGGCCGGCACCATAGGGTAGCTAATGCAGCCGATAATCTCTCATGAAGCGAGACTACGACTTTGCCGACCGGCCTACTCAGTCTATCATAGTCTACGGTAGCCTAATGCATAGGAATCATTTAATTATCTTGTATGTTTTACTACCCATCCCCCTAAATTCTATTTTTAGGTTATCACTTGTTTAACTACTCTTACGTGGGTTCCCCTGAGCACTTCCTCCTTACCTGAGGCATCGGCGCCCACGAAGAGCCACTCTCCCTATGACCCCTAACATAAATCAAAACTAGGCAAGGGTTGTACTATCACGAATAAAACATATAACTTAAAACATAAACAAGCGAGGCAAATCCATCTCGCAATAGCTCATAATCAAAATGCCAATACCCATGTACAACCCTTCCAAAAGTAATTCTAATAAATTTCCAATTTCCAAGTTCTCAACCACACGAAATAACATTCATAGATAAAAACACGCCTCTGGAACTAGGGTTCTCAATAAACAACCACTGAATCACAAATACACAAGGTTCCCACACCGCAACCAGAATAAAGGAAAAACCATAATCAAAAAGCACAAGAAAGACCGACAATCTATAGGGTTTCACAAATTAACAACCACATAACCCACATTTCATCAAGACAACCATCCATTTTCATCTATTGCTTGCATTCAGTTTTCACGACCAAAATTACCATAATTATTTTATAATAAAAGTAATTTTACCCTATTATTCAAAACATCCCACACATTCTAATATTCCTCTTAAAATAAAATAAATTAAATAACTATAATCAAATAAAGCAATATATATATTAAAATCTATAGCCATACTGAATAAATAATAATAAAAGTAATTCATGCCAATTAACTTTTATTTATAAAATTATTTATAACAAGTAAAATTTCATTTAAAATAACTCTATCAAAAATTTTAATAAGATAATACGCTTTATATATATATATAATTTAACATACATTAAAATTAACTAATAAAATTAACTCCACCCATTCTGCAAATCATTACAAAAATAAAATATAAGATTCCTATTTTCAAATAAGATAAATATTCAACATAACGATTGATAAATTAATGCCCTCTTAACATATAAATCTCTGTATATAAACATTATTTATCATTATGAATAAAATACCAAAAAATTCCATTTAATAAATTAATATAAAATTAAATAATTATAATTACATTTTTAAAATCTAATAATTTAACGTTAAAATTAAATGATCATAATTCTATTTTAAAATAATTAATATTAAATAAAATATTTACAATTTCACATTTTATTTTATTATTTTTTTTTAACTACAATACATAACAATTATATATATAAATATTATAAAATATACAAATAAAAATAAACAAATAAAAATAAAATAAACAAATAAAATAAATCAAATTTAAAAACAACAGAAGGCTGCAGGGGACCGCCGTGGGCTGTACAGCGCCCTTACGGCTGCTGTACACAGCAACCCATATGGCCGCTGTACACAGCAGTCCGTAAGGACCACTGTACATAGCGCGGCCAGCAGGGACAGGGGCGGGGTACAGCCCAGCCATCCCCACCCAACCCCCATATAATTTTTAATTTAAAACACCAATTTCGATTCAATAAAACTTAAAAGAATTCTTTTTTTTTATTTATTTATTTTATTTTATTTTTATATGAAAATTTTTGTTAAAACAAAACACAGTTCATACAGTTTTGATCCGTACCGGCACAGATTTTCACAGTCGGCCTTTTTCGAAAGGCGTGAAAACAATTTACTTATTTATTTATTTATTTAAAATACATATGATATATTTGTAAATAAAAATATATATATAATTATAAATATAAATATATATAAATATAAATAACTACAGAGAACACAGAGTGTAAATTACAGAATCACATATATTTAAAATACACATTATAATATTTCGATTTCATTAAAAAAAAACAAAGATCGTTCTTTTCCATCAGAAATTGAAGAGTTTCTTTTCAGTTTGTTTGTAACATTATTTCTAATTTCAACATGGGTTTTCCTTTCAAGAAGGCCTATTTGTTTATTTAATTTTCTACTCTCAAATAAATCACTTAAATCTAAATCACAGAAAGATTTTTTTTTACAACTACATCATTTAAATCTAATTCTCTGAAACATTTCTTTTACAACCAAAAATTGATTTAAATCACATTTCTATTCTTTTTTCAGATTCAAAAACAATTAAGAGGAAAGAGGGTGACACCTGTAGTCCTACGCTCTCGAGAATCTGATGAAGCTGACTTGATCCCGATGGTTTCTACGAAGTGCTTCTCGTTCCTGCTTCAAAATCCCCTCTCCAAGCTTTCGTGTTTGAACTCGAATCCGACCCTTTGTTCAGAAGACTCCCCAGAACATTCACCAAAAATAGATTGACAATCTCTCTCTAAAATTCTCCTCCAAATACAACAGAAGATTTCAATACCCCTTTCTAAAATTTTAGAATACCAAGCCCCCCTTTTGCACAACTTCTATAACAAATATCTATGTGTGTGTAAACCTCCAAAAATTCTTAATTAAAATCAAAGATAATAATCCCCTCTTCTCAAAAACTCAACAAAATCAAAAATAAAAGAAAATCATTCTTTAAAAGCAAGCTTTTTACCCAGATCTCTTTTCTAATTTTCTCCAAGAATCTTTTCCTTCTTTTATTTGTTTTATTGTTTTAATTTCTATTTTTTACCACTTTCTTGCACAACACATTATCTATTTAATTTAAATAAATTATTCTAATAATTATCCTCCACCAGATAATTGATTAAAATAATTAAGACACATTTAATATTTAATTGTCAATTAATTGAAATATATGACTTTCAAAAAAATAATTAAATAAAACATTTAAATATTTTCATACAAATAAATCAACATTAAAACAAACAATTATTATACACATTCAATTAACTAAATCACAACCTATAAAATACTCACATTAATAAAATACGACATACACAACACAAACCGCAAATGACGACAATTACAACATTGAACAATACCAATCAAACGAAACGATCTGACATCATGGGATGGGAGGACTTCATCGTCACCTCTGTTTCAACATTTAACCGTTGGGTTATTGGTGTCACCTCTGTCCTGCCGGCAGGTGGAATCGAGACTTATACCTGCAAATCCTACATACAAACGAAGTTGTGTACATGTGCATATATATATAACATCAAAGCATTAAATCGGAATACTACATTGTGAGAAGGATTCACAACATAACAGGGCACTCGTGAACGAGTGATGCTATATTGTCCTTCATCACACCTATTCTAACAAATTATAATATAACCAATACATTAACATTTCTAACTAACAATCATCTCATAACATATTAAATTAAATCACTGCATCATATCATAAATCTGAAAATCAACTAATATTACCAACCACAATGTCATACGAAATAATCATGTCCATAATGAAACAATAGCATCATCTAACGTCTAACTAACCAAATCAAACAATATCATCATCCTCACAAGTAGCAAACAACCGCATTGAAAAATACTAAATCCTACCAAGAAGAGGAGGGGTATTACCACTAATGAAGTATGTGTGAGCCTGAAAAAATCATGTGAATGATGTCGACCCTTAGTATCTCATGCAAAAAGAGAAGGGTTTGATAAAAATAAAGACAAACGTTTTCCTTTGAATATCGACCATTTGAGTATTGAAGATTCCTAATATAATGTTAAAAAGAATATATGCCATGAGAATCAACAAATACCATTAGACAAATGAGATGTCAGAACCAAGGTAAATGTAATGCCTCCAAAAATGTGAGTTCATAGAATGTAACCAAATGGCTTTAGAGTCTTTAAGAAAGACATGACAAAGCTGATCAAATTGAGATACCTGAAAATGAATTTTCCATATATATGTCACGGTGACTTGTAATCATGTAGAATACAGCTGTGGTATGTAATAATAAAAGAACCATCCTGACAAAGAAACCATCTGTCAAACACTGTCAGTCAAAGAAATAGCATTCATAACATTAAACCAAAATTCTCATCAACATGAATTTGAATCATAACAAATAACCATCTGTAATAGCCAAGTGTCATCAAATATGTGTCATGATAAATCATAAATATCCAATTTGAACTGTCAACAAAGAGAACCAAGAAAGTAAATTTTTTCATCAAGGACAAACCATAAAGACAACTAAGATCCAACATGAGAGTCCTCTAATTTGTCAAGAATCTCATCTAAAGTATCAAATTCATTCTCGTAAATTTTTCTATTGTCCATTTTATTATTTCCTACACAATCAAGGATGGAATTCTATTAGCTACAAGTCTATTAATATTCTTAAGAGTTTTTGGGCCATGCCTTCTTTGATGACCATCCATTTTACATAGAAAACAAGCATTCAAACCTCTCAAAACTTCAATATCATGTTTAGTTTGATTATCACTCAATTGAAAGCACAAAATATGTAGAATACACTCATCAGATTTGAGAGATATAAAAACCCTAGAGTTAAGATGGGGAATAGTAGACCTTGTTTCTTCCACTTGCAACACATTACCCAAAGATTTGAGGACTTGAGGGATAAAAGTTCACAGCTAAGTAGAGATATTTTAAAATTCTAACCACCTTAACATATAATTGGCTAAAGCATTACATAGGGTAGAATCAAGGGTTGAAAGATGGACCTAAAAACAAAATTGCCCATATTCTAAAACTCTTGATTGCATACCATGATTTTTGAAGAAGAAAGTGAATAAATCTTTATGTATCATTCTATAGAAAGAAACATAGACAAGGTAGTGAACATCAGATTTCCATTTGAACCCTAATGAGGATTTAAACAAATTCTCTAAAAGGTTTTGTTTCTACTTGATCCTATTGTAGAAGACTACTCTTTAATCTTCAGATCTGCCACCTAATGCATTTTTCACTATTCTTGCTTTTCAACCTTGGATCTTAAAGGAGATTTGAACCACCTTCATAGCTTCCTGTACATGCCTTTTCATTCATAGTCTTCATCCTTGTCAAAACTTCCAAAGCTGTTCATTTATCAAGGTTTACACTTCCAAAGATATGATATAAGGGATGAGGATGGGATCATGTCTCAAATGATTTTGGCAAAATAGGTACATCTCCGTCTTTAGCTTTCAATGAAAAAGATATCAACATAGACTCGTGTTCCCATATTCAATAATAAAGTGAGCTCTAGAATGATATAAAATCCTCTATTAAAAAAAGGACGACAACAACTAATCAATATCAATTTCCAGAGGAACTGGTGAGCAGGGGAAGCTTCTTAGATGATCAACTAGATGATAAAACCACCAACTTAGCATAGCTCTCTCAAATAGTCTTTAAGTGGACCTTTCCTATCCACAATTCCTTCAAGGAAAAGACCCCCCCAATTAGGGTTGTTGTACTCAAACAATCAAGAGGGCTTGTATCCACTTGGATCATGTCAAATAGGACTAAACCAAACCATGACACTCAATTTTTCACTTAGGAAACTCCATTTTCTCATCGCTCTAACCACTAGGCCTCTTTACCACCAACTTAGCACAACTCTCTCAAATACTCTTTAAGTGGACCTTTCAAATCCACTATTCCTTTAAGGAAAATACCCCCCCAACTAAGGTTCTTGTACTCAAACAATAAAGAGGGCTTGTATCCACTTGGATCATGTCAAATAGGACTAAAAAAAACCATGACACTTAAGTTTTCACTTAGGAAACTACATTTTCTAACCACTAGGCCTCTTTACCACTAAAAGGCTTGTAGCCCTGCTCGATAGGACAATCAAAATAAAATACACATATAAGCTTCTATTATGCCTAAACCACTGAAATTAGACAAGTAATATATACCCCTAAAAATTCTCAAAACCTTCTTTCTTGACAGTGGACAGTAAAAGAGAAATGGACCAAAACAACGCTGCTCCAAGAGGCCTAATTGGCAGGCTACAACAAGATAGTTGACTATCTAGGCTCTCCCCTTCACCCCAAAGCCTTGAAATAGGTTATTATAGGCTAGTTACACCCATTTCTATCACTCCTAATTTCCTTCACAGTTAAAATCACCCTAAACAAGCAAAACTCAACTTTTTGCTTCACAATCTAGGCCTGTCACATGAGGATGCCAGGCCTAGAACATTGCAAAAATTCCTCCACACAACATGCCATTCTCTAGAACCCTAAAAATATGAAAATATACACAAATATCTTCCATCCCACCAAGAATTTGCATTATTACAACATGGAGATGGAAGAAAGAGCCATTCTTCAATCAAAACCCTAGTTTTGAGGGTTTTCAGACCAGTTCCTGCTAAAATGGCAATATCTTCTTTTATACTCAATGAAAACTTGTCAAATCACCTCAAAAAGAAATCCAGGTCTTCCCTCTATCCAACCATAATAGGAATTTACCTGTACAGTATGTACAAAGGCCGTACCACACAGTAGAACAAGAAATTTACACACAAATTTTCCAAAAAACAACAAGCTTTTGCATTAGAACTTCAAAATGATTCATCAACCCACATGCCTCAACCAAGAGAGGCTTATTTATACTTCAACCAACCTTCCTGACATCCCAAAACTGAAATTTGAATTGGTTGTACATTGGGAACTAACAAAACATCATTTAGACACCTAATTTCCTAGTTAAGGCAAGTTATTACAACTTCCACAAGCCCGAATATAAAGAGCCTTCAAGAGGTGTCAAAAGGCATCAAAACCATTTCAAAACACCAAGGAAACTCCCCTCAAGTAGCTGGTTGCATCATGGAATTTTGATTCTTTAATTTTCCAAGGTGCACTAAGCTTACAAAGTGAGGATGGAGACCTTGTGATTACATTAAAACTTATCACCAAGACTCAAAACCTACTACAAGCCTTTGAAGAATCAAAATGTTGTTTCAAATTACTATGAGCACTAAATTTCACTATTTGAAGATGTTGAAACCTTTCATAGAGAACTAGAACATTGATGCAACCACTCATCCTACCTTAAAACATACCAAAAGTCTCCAAGCAATTAGACATAGGAAGATTTAAGATGACTTAAACATTTTTTATTGCCAAAGAATAAACTTACGATGACTTAACCAGTCCTAGTACACACTCCCTCCTTGTTAAACACTTAGACATATGGATTTTATCAGTGGACAACTGAACCACCTCACACGTGCACCTGAATTATGTCTATTAGTGTTCTAATTCATCTTTTTCAAGACAACTTAAACCAAAATATTATGTATGGTGAAACCATTCTTCTCCACAATACATTTGAGGCCTTGGTTGTGTAACTGGTGGACCATATTCACATTTAACACTTGTTACAAAGTTTAAAGTCATTAATTGCAAGGGACAGTCTCCTTCATACGTTGATTTGATTTGTGATGGACACATTTGGACAGTAGTAATAATAACTTGCAATCTATCAAGACTTGATTACCTTATAACCAGTCAAATTCTAGTGATGAAATGATAGATTAATCATAATGTCACCATGGGATCACATCACCATGAAAGAACTTCATCCAACATCCTTATGAGTGCAGGTACCACCAAATAGGTATTTGTCAAATCTATCTTCCTCGAGCGAGGGAAATTTAGGAAGAGAAGAGGAAAGCGAGACATGTAGTAGGTCTAAAAGAGGGAGATCAACTAGAGGTCAAAAGATTAGAAGAAAATTATGTAAACGCATGGAATTTTTTCTTACTGAAAGGGGGTCATGTTCTTATGATGATGAGAGCATAGGCAACATCAAGGCTCCCTTGAGGTACAAACATCTACGAAAACAATGGGTACCTAGGGAATTTCCTCCAATAAACATTGATTTTTGTGTCAACGAGAGGATATATCACATAGTACCATCGTCATTACATGGTTTGGGCCTGTTACCGTATTTTCACCTACAGGCTCAATCAGGATGAGCTATCTATGTTTCAAAATGAATGGTACATTTTAAACCTTCTATGTTACATTCAATTATACAAATAAAACAACTTTACAAGATTACAAGAATACAAAAGTATTACATTCATACAAGTGAATGAGACATAAAATATTTTTATGATCTTTCTAAAAATGTAATCTTTATTGAATGTAATAAGATACATGTGTCTCACACAACAAGCCGTGAGACTGACTTTTCCTTGATACAAATAAAGACAAATTAATACATGAATAAATAAAGGAAAATAAATGTGCATGTAAGAGGGATGACTAGTCATTGCCTGAATGACTGGTTAGTGTTTGTCTTTCTTCGATGTTGTCCTTCCTAATTTCCATGTGCTCCTATTCCTACAGTAGTCAAGCAATGTATTAGAGTTGTACTCTAAGCAATGAAGGGTCATAACCACACATGATCATTTATATCATCCACCCACGCATGTATTAACTCATATCCATGTGTATTAAAAATCAATGAATGCCTTAGGTGTCTAGGAAAACCATTTGGTCAACATATACACAAAAGATAGTCATTTTTTCTAACTTGTTTGTTCCATGTGTAGCTACAGGTGCAATTATTTTTAGATTAAATGAGTGGAGATAAATGTGACTCCCACAAGGGTTGAGCCCAACTCATATGCACAATCTTTTAGGTACTTGGTGCATTCAAATAGGTTGCCATGTCAGGGATCTTAGTAACAAGCAATTTTTGAGATGTAAACTGAAAGTACAATATGCAGTGACAGTCATTCAAAGGGGCTATGGTGTTGAAAAATGCATAGTATAAATAAATTTGATAGGGAAAATTGTTTTTATGAAAAAACATATTGATACAACACAAGATGTCATTATGAGCTTGCATACAAGAGAACTCTGCATCTTTGATCATTGAGTGTCATAGTTGAGATTGTTTAAATCTATACAGGAGTTTATGGCTATGCAAATTAAATAGTTTCAATCTAAGTATTGATGCTTCATCAATAGTATTGCTGAGTGAGAGACCACGAACAATTTGCAAAAAAATGATGATCTATCATGTAAAAGAACAATGTTTCAAAAGTAAGGATGGGCACTACCTTGTATTACAATCACCTTGCTAGGTAGGCCGAGTCATATCAAAGATTGGAGTCATAACTTGGCAATATCAAATCCATCTATGAACTGAAATAGTAACATAATCTATAAGTTTCATAAAAATGGACTGTTGTTATCAAATATAATAGAGGCAAATTAGTGTTTTGATAGTCCACTCAATGACACTATGGAATTATGACAACAACATAATCTCAACATATGGTTCAATATAAAAAGGAAGCTTAGTAAAGTCACAGTGAATATCAAACATCTAATTATGAACATGTAGCAATAAAATAAATGCTTTCTTATTCTGAATAGGAAAGAGCACTTGTCATTCATGACAAGGTCAAGTGTCATATAGGTAGAGTATGCATTTTTTGAAAAAGTGAAACATCTAGGTGAAGTCAGATGCCAATTCATGGTCACATCTGAGCATTTTTCTGTAGAACAGTTGAAGAATTAGCTCATCAAAAAAGAGAAACAACTACATGAGGACACAAAGATGCAAAATTTACTGCCGATGAAGGAAAATTAGAATAACTCAGGAAGTAAAAGTGTAAGATAATTTCCAGAAGGATCTACATCAGTGACAATATGAATACTTGTGAAATATCTTTAATTTCAGAGACCCATCATGAATTTTGTTATAGATGATCATCAATAGAGCCTTCAAGGTTTTTAATCCATGAAACAGAGACAAAGGTCGTGGTCTGTATAGTACACTTATACAAAATACATAACACATTTTTAAACACAATAAGGGTAGGTTTGCAAGATAGAGTCCTTCAGCTACCTTCAGTGAACAAGTGAGAAAGCATGGAAAACCAGAGCCCTCAATATCTCTAAACTGGGAAACGAAAGGAGTATTGAAGAGTATAAAACTTCAAAGGGCCGAACTATAGCTATTTTAAAAATTGCTAAGTAAATGTAACTGTATTTATTTTTCAAGAATCGAGTTATAGCCAAACACATTTATAGTGGATACCCAGAAAGAAGCAGTTGCGGCCAAAATATCACAGGTAAGAGGCTCAAAGGAGTAAAAATGACTTACCCAGCATTCCCTTGCTTTGAATCTTAAAAAAAAACATAGGGATTCCATCTTGACAGACAATTTCAATGTTGGCCATATCTCCAAAAATCTTGGGCCAGGGAAATAAGATGGCATATTTTCAAAACCAGTAGAAAAGTAAGATCATTTACAAGGACTCATAGCTATAGGGCCATCAAAAATGGAAAATAACAAACATAGAGTAATGCCAGTGATATTAAAAATAATCATCATTATGGCTGCGACCATTAAATCCACAATAAATCCCAAATGTACAGCCAAAGCCAGGAAAAATACACAAGGGTCACTGTAGATGGTTTACCTCATGCTTGAAGTCAGAAATTTGCGATGAAAAGCCTCTGAGACTGTCAAAGCTCCCATCAAACCCTCTTCCATGGCGGACAAATATGTAGAAAAGAACACAAAGAATTGGAACGAGTAAAGAAAAAGGAGCTCGAACTAGGGTTTTTCCCTCATGGCGGCTTAGCTTCTTCCTAAAGCTTCAATGCACAAAATGAACTAAGAATAATGCTTTACCCACGTTTTGTTCTTTAGGGTTTTACCCTACGTGGCCAATGAGAGCTTTAGGCAGTTTATCTATGTTTTCAAAAATGCAAGGTGAATTAATAAACTCGTAGGTTTCTTTTGCCTTAAGGGTTTGTAAAGTTCATGTCTCCCCAAGGCTTTGTAATTTGCTAAGTCTCTTTTGACTTATTCCTTATGACATTTCCTAATGGTCAAATTATAACCATTTTGTTTTTCTCATTATTAAATGTAAAACATTTAATTAAGTGGGTGTAAATATAAGCCCCTTAATTAGGTGTTTGTTTTGAATGCAAAAAAAAAAACTTAAAGGTTTTAACGTATGCAAGGGAAATGAGGATATATTTGCATTAATGGTATGCCATAAATGAGGGAAAGTTTTTTTCAGTTTGAGAACACTTGGAGAGCATAAAGGGAGGTTGAATCAGTTTGCCAACATGAGGAGGGTATCTAGGAATGTTAGAGAAGATTCAGGGGTCGGATTTGACTTCTCTCAAGTAGTTAGGATGCCTTTATTGTTAGTTGGAGTGTTTTAAGAGGTTTTTTTGCTGAGTCATAGGGTGGTTAATGACTTGGGGAGACTTTTCCATGTATCTGACTTTCTTTTAGAAAGTGGAGTGTCCTATTTTGGGGGCTATTTTTTTGGATCTGACCCTGAGTGGTTGAGAGTTGTACTTATGAATTTTGAAGCTCATTTTTCTAGGAGTTCTTCTACATTCTATAACAAAGAATTTTGGAGACTTTCAGTGCCAAAGTTTGTGTTCTTTTTGGCAGTTGTAACTCATGATATTTTGAGGACATCCTTACAGTTGTTTTTTTTTTATAATTCAAGAGCTTCTGGGACCTACTTTCGAGTTCACTTTTGTATGCTTCTATTTTCAATTTGATGTTTCATGCTGAGATTTCCATGAATCCTATATGTTATGTCTTGGAATCGTGTCTTAAATGAAGATCTTGCAACAAAATAGGTTATAGATTGTGAAGTTTTATCTAGTTTAGGCCTGGTTAGTTGTGAGGATTTTATCTTTTCCTACTAATTTAAAGTTCTGGAACTGGTTTAATACCTGTCTATGAAACTTTTTTATGCAGCTGCTCATATACCAAAGTTGTGTTTTATGCGCTTAGTATTGTCAGATTTCATTTTCATGTGTTGTTGAATCGAGATATCATCATATTTTCGGTGTATCACCTTGAAAATTTTAAGTATCCAGTTGTTTATTGTTTAGTTTTCTTCCTATCCTTTTCCCCTTCAAGTTTGTAGAGTGATTTAAGTGAATTCATGTGATTATCTAAATAGGAGCCGACCTTGAACCCAAAGGTTTCACTTCATTCTAAGTGTCCCACATAGAAGTGAATCCAATGTTTTACCAAAATTGTTGA
This sequence comes from Sequoia sempervirens, assembly GCA_007258455.2. Classification (NCBI taxonomy): domain Eukaryota; kingdom Viridiplantae; phylum Streptophyta; class Pinopsida; order Cupressales; family Cupressaceae; genus Sequoia; species Sequoia sempervirens. The sequence goes on along the minus strand of VDFB02075321.1, from coordinate 62,112,868 downwards.
AAGTTGTGTAGTTTAGAATCGAGTGCAAATTTTGGTAACTAACAGGGCCTATTTTGCATGGATGACATAAAGGTCTATTACGACAAAGTTACTAAATTGATGGAGTATGTCAGACCTTGTTACAGTTACAAAGATTGGATGCAACTAGTTCGATATACATGAAGTATGCGTAGGTATCCATTGTCAACAAATTATATACAACTAAAAGATAAGGATCAAAATAAAGGAGTGGCTGTGTACATTGACAGAAGGCCAAAAGCATCAGAGAATATTGCAGGGTTTATAAATAGTACACGACATGGGTCAACAAATAAGTAACCTAATTGCATGTTCGAAGCACGCGAGGGAAACCATGTATTCATATGTGCGATAAAATCAATAATTGCATGGGAAGAGTTGCTAATTGATTACATTTTGAATCGCTTAGATGCAAACATAGTTACTATGGGGGTGGTATGTACTATATACTATTTTACCCAACCTCCAATTAATGACTCCAATATACCATTTTATTATTATATTTTTTTTCGTAAGTCTATTGGTTTCATTTTAGTAATGTTTTTATATATTTAATTTTTGTCATAGCAGGACATTGATTGTACGGGGAAGGATTCGACCCAGACCACAGATCGCGATGCATCTTCAGGTGCTTCTACCTGACAGGTTTACCTCATTGTAATTGTGCAAATTAGATACGAGCAAAATGTTTTATTATTATGTTTTTTTCATAAGTTTTTTGGGTTAATTTTGATAATGTTTTAAATATTCTTGTTGTAAACAACTAATCAGGGAAAGGCACCAGCAGTAGAGGAGAGCATCCATAGGGTCGAGGTGCAGTCACTATTATTGGATGATGACATCCCATATTCAACAAACCCTATCGATATGATAAGGAAGACACAAAAAAATGCAATGAAGAAATCCTTCAATTTTTATTCATAGTGCCTCAAACAGATGAAATAAGAGAGAGGGTTAAAATATTGACTGAGAGAGTACAAAAATTTCAAGTAAGTTGTCATGAGGTCTTTAATTATAACATAAGTTTATTCATGGTTTTATAATTTGTAATCTTTTATGTCATGAACTAAATATGTGTTATTTTTACAAGATTTTTTGCGTCCTCATGATGCTACTGCCCATGATCAGGGTACTGCAGGTGCTTCCCACAGAGTAGGGGTTGGTACAAGTGTCCATCCTGATCTTCCTACATAGACATCACATGATCATCTGACCCCATCATCCGTGCCTATATTGTCGACTGAAATGTCGACAACACATAGCATGCACGCATTGGGTAGTACTGGTGATGCAGAGGCCACTAGTGCTGGTGATGTTTTAGCAGCATTTCCTGGATCTTCCCGTATTACTAGTACGGGAACATTGCCAGTCAAATTTATGGTGACCGAGGATTTCATTCCCATAAAGATAGAGAAGGTCCCAAGTAATTTAAAATGTTTTAATTATTATTATATATAATCCAATTGAAATTTACTTATTGATCACTCTTTTTAGACTAATGATCCCATGATCATTTTGTAGGAAATGATGTTTTTTAGAAACATCTAGGTGATATAACATTGGAGCTCTTTGGGCCTACATATGTACACAGTGGAATTCCCAAAATCAAGATTTAAAGGATGAGCTCATTAACCATTTAGTTGTGCTGTTCGGTGATAAAACATTCAACTGAACAAAGGTCCTTAAGAAAGCTGGTACATATCTAAAGTATGTGAGGGACCAATATAGGTCACATTTAGAGAAAAAAAAAGTACGAGCATCCCCCCATGATTCTGGAGAGGGAGTGGAAGGACCTGGTATCAGATGGAAAGGAGAAGGCTGAAAAGAAAAAAGGAAAGACACCATCGGGCCAAGGAAGGTATGTGATACTATCAACAATGTAATTATATACTAATTAATCTTTATTTTTACATAATCTAATGTATTTCAAACTTTTCATAGGCTTCCCAACACATTGAAGGCAACAAAGGAAAGACTACAAAAACACAGGCAACACAAACTTGGCTTTGGTGGTTATATGAAATTAGCCGCAAGAATTGTAAGTATTAATAAATGAAATATTGCATCCAAATAATAAATTGCAAACAATTTTGGTTTTATCACACCATAGAAGAAAAATTCATGATCTTATGCAAAAATGCAGGGCTCTGAATTCAACAAAGCGCCCATAGAAGAGGAAATGAAGATTGCCTTCTAGCATGGCTATGAAGTTGTGGCTGAATGCCTAAGAGTGTTGACTGGGCAAACACAATCTTCCACTGCATCTGACACATGGGTAAATAAACTCAATAAAGTTAATTTAAAATTGAATACTTGTGCAATCTATTCAATATTAATTTCCACCATAAAGTAATTATGTGCCTATTTTTTTTAAACAGACAAACAATGATAATACTGCACCTGACATTGGAATGCAACCTAGTGAGGGTGGAGCACAACCTGTAGATGAAGGTCATGGTGTGCATCCTGGTACTAGATGTATTCATGTGCTATACAAAATGTAGTATAGATTAATACAATTAAACATCTTTAATTGCAATTGGTGTATTAATTAATGTAACCTTTCGTGTTTCAACTTTAGAGCATGTAGAGTGTGATCAACATGTTGAGCATGATCAAGCTAGAGAAGATCAGGAACATGATGTGGCCCCATCAGGTAAAGAGGACCACTCTAATGTTCTTTTAAACATATTTAATTGCAATTGGTGTATTCATTAATGTAACCTTTCGTGTTTCAACTCTAGATCAGGATTTAGAGGGTGTTCAACATGTTGAGCATGAGGCTATACGACAACATTAGGAACATGATGTGGCCCCATCAGGTAAAGAGCACCACTCTAATGTTCTTTTAATTAATAAAATACTTGTAATAATAATAACAAAACATATCAATTTAACATTTCTTTGTTATTGTAGCAGACCCCCCCTTGAAGCGGCCTCCACATCGTGATCAGTACAGAACTAGGTGTACATTAAGATCATGAGTAGAGGGAAGAACAACTAAAGGGGGGATAGATGATTTAGAAAATGATACTCCACTTCAGCTTTTTTTATCTTCAAAATTAAAGAAACAAAAAAAAAGTGATTGTAATCATATTGTGACAACCATATTTTTGATAATATGTAACAACTAAATGAATGAATGTTATATATTAATGAATGAATGCTATATTCTATTAATGGATGAATGAATGAATGTGAATGTGTTATTAATGGATGGATGAATGAATGTTATATGTTATTAATGGATGAATGTGTTAGCTCTCAAAAATGTAGGTGGAATGCCTCAAGAGGCTACCAATCTCTTCATACGCTTTAGGGTAACAGACAAGGTTAAAAGCTTTCAACCTTCTACTCTTCAGGTGCTGCTAGACCTAGGTGGGTGTACCTTTCTGAACGAATCATACTTGACTTATGATTATCTCTCTTGCACAATGGTTTTTCCACAATGGCAGATGGAAGTGAACAAACAAATTCAAACTTGATGGCAATAACAATCTTCTAATCTAAATCCTAAAGTGCTCAATTAACAAATGTAAAACAGATGTAAAGAAATTGAATGAATCCAAATGATGAAATTGCAGAGACCAGTGCCTTATTGGGTATGCAGAGTCAAATGAAATAGAAGTGGGCAAATTATTCTAGTAGAAAATCAAATTGTTGGCATATGTTCTGTTTATAACTCGTATAAACATGTAGGATTATGAGTACTAAGCTCTACTTTAATAATTTAGATGAATCTCCCTGATTACTGTGATCAACTAAAAGGATTTAATCTCTTCTTGAGAGAACCAGTTAATTAACTGCACAGATACAACAAATGTGCACTGATAAACTAAAAATAAACTTGTTGTATTAATTTAAACAGCCAGAAATAATCAACTTGGAGACAACTTAGTAATAATTTTCAATAAACTCAACATACAATTGACACTAGAAATAACTTGCCACACCAACTGGTTTTTATTGAAATCGCCATTTGAAAACATGCATCATAGTCTTTGATATGAGAACTTTATTCTACTATAGCCATTCCTAATCTACCTCTAAAATCTCCTCTGATATTACATTCGGAAGTGCATATTTATACACCAGCATCAGGAAACATATCGCTTCAAATTCATGTCAGCCAACCATAGTATTTGAGCAAATTTCAAGTTGGCCCGCAATGACATTTAGAAATTCTCATATGTTGGCCCACAGTGTTTGAATCTTTATTAATCGCCAATGGAACAGTCGCTGAGACAACCAGAAAGTATGTTGAAGGCAATTCAATCATCAAACATTAGTCATCTCGTGTTCCTTTGTTCTTTGTGTTGTTCACTTTCGCCGTGACCATTTGTTTGCTATGCCAAAGTCAAGAAGTATCCCCTTGTCCCCTTTGCATTTTTCCATGACCTTATTCCATCGGTGATATGTCACACAACATACATTATGTTTCATCGAGAGCCCCATGTTACATTCCTTCCAATCGCTGAGACATAAGATATCTCTCACCGATGCGTTCTTTTGTTTTGTTCACAGTCACCGTAACATTCTGACATCGACAAGACCTCTCGCAGAGCATACCATGTTTCACCAAAAGTTCCCTCATTCATCCTGAGTCGTTGAGACAAGAGAAAATTCACACCAAGAAGCATCTCCCACTCGCTTTCGCTGAGACATTTCAAAATCGGGGAGAGGTCCCAAAGAAACCACTAAGTCATACCAAAACATCCCGAGTCCACACTTGATCACCAAGACATAGCCAACCTCTCACCAAAAGCCATTTGAAATAAACCTTTAGTACTCTGTCGGTGAGACACATACACTTCGCTATGACCATATATTGATGCCACAACTCCTGCTGATAAGACTTTCAATGCATCAGTCGGTGAGTCAAAAATCTTTGGTGAGACTACATACCAAATACAACACATATGTCGAAGTGAAAATTTGTGCACAAGTTGGTAAGACATATGGAGATCGCCATGACATCCTTTTGAAAATGATTTCTTTCGCCGATATGCCTTTTCCAAACGTGAGTCGTTAAGACATGAAGTATTCGCTGAGACCTCAACCCAAAGATAACAATCTCACCGATAAGATTTTCCTCCATCGCCGAGACAAAGAGAAAGTCCCGCCGAATGCTGCCTACATGAAAACTTCAATCGCTGTGACATCAAATGAGTCTTGCCGATAGGCAACACAGACTCATGCAAGCAGAAAACACAACATGGGTTAGGGAGACCTTGACCATCTCATGCCGATAAGAACCAAAATGTGAGAATGCATGACCCAATGGATTCAATGGGGCAATATGGGAAAAATATGGGTGAAATATGCACACGGTAGGACCAATCTGGAAATTTTATGAGTAAGATCAACATGTAAAAACATCAGATTTTTACAGCTCTAACATAATGAATGATGAATGTTATATGATCGGGTATGGGGAATTGAGAGTGATGTGAGGGGGGGAGGGGCCAAATGAGCTTCCACCCTCATGTGGTTAGCCCTGTTAAGTAGAGAATATTAAACTATTCTCAAAACAAAGAGAAGCTCAATCCAACTACATGCAAGTATCTTTTTAATTCCTCTATCTTTCATTAATCTCTTTACTATTTGAACCTCGTACAAATGTTTTACATGAAGAACCCATTATTGTGAAATGTGCCTCCAGTTGAGTAAATTGAATCCACGCTCTACATCATAATTTCAAGTTGTTTCCATTCCAATGTTCTGAGTTTAGTTTGTTTGTATGGCTTTGTATGAATACCACATTGTGTTGTGTGTGGATTTGGTTTCAAAGCTCTGTTTCTTTTGTTTTTAGTGGTGACATAACTCTAAAATTTGAATTTTTGTGCATAACAAGTTAGTGGAAAAATGGACAGGTCTAAAGGGTTTAGAGGCTCGATTGAGATAGATACACAAATATTTGGATCTTTTTGTTGATGGGATGCTTCCACTGAACCATGAAATCTTGTACCATCTGCAGGTATGCAAAAATTTCTCTACTTACATTCATTCAACTTACTGTCTTCCTCTCAAATTTATGCATTCATGTGTCATTTGAGAGGGTAACTCCATAAAGGTTTTGTCACAATTGAAAAATAATGCATTAGCTTATGTCCATCATGAAAATAACAAGGGTTATTATGGGGCAATTTGATAGGAAATGAGTAGATCCCAGAGTATGGTACAAGCCTTCATACTACAACCTTGTTCATGATATAAGATTCTTGTTTTGTGACATGGAAAGAATACATTAAGTGATTGATAGACCAAGGATAGTGAACTATGTAGGAATAAGTGATTGAGAGTGAGTAGGGGAAGCTTCTTTAGATGATCAACTAGATGATTAAACCACCAAATTAGCACAACTCTCTCAAAAAATCTTTAAGTGGACCTTTCCAATCCACTATTCCTTCAAGGAAAAAACCCAACTCACCTAGGGTTCTTGTACTCTCACAACCAAGATAGTTTGTAACCACTTAGATCATGTCAAATAGGATCAAACCAAAACTTAACACCCTAATTTTCACTTAGGAAACTCCATTTTCTCATCACTCTAACCTTTAGGCCTCTTTACGCTTTTAACCCTTGTAGCTTTGCCCGGTAGGACAGTCAAAATAAAATCCACATACAAGCCTGTACTAGGCCCAAACCACTAAACTTAGATAGGTATTATATGCCCCTACAAGGCCTCAAAACCTTCCTTCATGATAATGAATAGAAAAAGAGCAATGGACCAAAACAATGCTGCTCCAAGAGGCCTAATCGGTTGGCTACAACAGGAAAGTTGACTATCTTGTGGATAGCCTTGTGTTGTGTGTACTTCTTCCTCCTATCTTTTCTTTTTTGCACTTCTAAATTTTTTACAACAATCAACAAGCATGGATTCAAATGTTCTAGTTCCTCTTCTAATTCCATTTAATTGCCATCAATGGAAAACTAAGGTTCAACTAATACTAAAGAACAAGAAGTTATATAGAGTTACAATGGGGGTAGAAAAAAAAAGTACAGATGAAAGTGCTAAAGTTAAGTGGTTCAACAAGGGTAATCAAGCTTTTGGATTCTTATTTTATATTGAAGCAGCACAGGCCACCTTCTAACCTGAGTTCATAAATCATATTGATGAGTATATTGTCTTCCAATCTTTGGACCATGAACAAATAAGTAGCATTGTGAGATTACAGGTATGTAGATCATTTATTTTTTTGAAAAACTTATCATTTCTAAAGTACAAAAAAAGGTAGAAAATTTGTCTAATTAGTTAATAAAGAATTTATTTTTGACTTATAATAACTGAAGATGCACATAAAATTGTATAAGATCCAAGTACTTTAGGGAATTCATAATAGGATATGCAGCAAGGGGGTAACTCAAGTGCTTAATACACACTCTTTCTGTGTTTTATGCATTTTTTCAATCTACTTTATATGCTTCATAGAAATTAATTTTGGGATAGAAGCAATAAACTCCAATTCTTGTCATCCTCCATTTTTGTTTAGTTGCAAATATTTGGTTGCAGTGATTTGGTCAACAAACCTTGTTTGCTCCTTTGTCTGAATGCCATGTTACTGTGCATTAACTCCTAAATTATAACCATTAGGAAGCTTTATATCTCATCCGGGCATCTTTAGCTAGATCACAACATCAATTATGTATTTTTCCTAGTATATCTTTTGTTATATGATGAAGAGAGAAAACTCACTCTTTTGTTGTACAATGTGAAAGAACCCAAAAGTTTTCTATCCCAAAATTCCATCCTCTTACAAAAAAGAGAATATATAGCTTTTCAATCTATTATTGATTTATAATTGATTCTTGAGGTCATATATTAGGGAAGTCAACATTCCAATGGCCACTAAATAAATAGATCTTACATGTAATGCTTTCCCACTTCAATTCCTTCTCAACCTTCTCTATAAATGCATATAGAGTTTCAAAATCTTTAGGTTTATGAACAAATTTTAGAGGAAATTTCTTCCCTAATGCCTTGTCAAATAAAACCACCATTATTATTTTCATTTGCAACCCTTGTATAGTAACTTTGAAACTTGGTAATTTTATCGTTATTTTCTTTTGAAGTACACACATGCAAAATAGTTGTTTATGCACATAAGAGATAACAAAAGTAACCACATGTCAATTGCATACAAATTGATGGGGATAAGATAAACACCCAAAGTTATTGAAACATCATTAGCATATCCTACAATCATTGCATTCCAAGAGATGACATCTCTTTGAGCCATTCCATCAAATAGTTCATGTGCCTTATCTATACTTCCACTTTTTGAATACATGTCTACTAGAGCATTTCCAACTATAATATTTGAAAAAACTCCCCCTTCCATTATGTTATGATGGATGTCCATACCATGTTCCAAAGCTCCCCTTTTGGCACAGGAAGGGAGGATGCTCACAAAGGTTGTCAAATTTGGCTTTACACCAGCTAATTACATTTGCTTTAAAATTTCTAAAGCCTTTTGAACAAATCTATTTTGTGCATATCCTGCAATCATTGCAGTCCATGAGACGATATTTCTTTGAGGCATTTTTTCAAACAGTTCACGTGCCTTGTCTATGCTTTGGAATTTTGCATACATGTCTAATAGGGAAATTGCAACTACAACTGATGAAAATCCTCTATCCTTTATGTTTTGATGGATGTCCATACCCTATTACAAAGCTCCCCTTTTGGCATAGGAAGGGAGGATGTTGGCAAAGGTTGTTGAATTTGGCCTTACACCAGCCAATTACATTTTTCTAGACTATCATGTTTGCAAATGGAATATTTTTTTTTTTTAAATTGCATAGTTTCGTCAAAATTTTGGCGAACACATTTGACAAAACTTCAAAAAATGACTGAAATTTTTTTTGTACCTCCGACGAAATGTCCGCCTTTATGACATGCCCATTTCATCGCTATTTTGATGATTTTTTGGTGGTGTTCTGACGTTTTTGCTGATTTTCCCTACTTGTTTTCTAGCTAATGTTCGTTGATAAAGCGAAACATGTTTCGTCAGAAGTTCGACGAACAAAAGAACACCTTTACCATGGTGACTACTAACGAAGTCATGTCGTGAGTTTGATGTTGCAAGGTTTGTTGGGAAAGCGATGAAAACGTTCCAAAAAAAATTATTGTAGTGGTTCATCGATGTTCTGGCGATAGTTTATCAAAATTTCAACAAATGTTTGTTAGAAAATGGAGCTGAATACAGTAGTGTATAAATCATAACATGATATTAGATCATCAAATCTACTATAAATAATCTACGATTAGCATGATCCAACAATAATATGCATAATCGATAATAAGAGATAATGTTGAAACACTGAAATAGTCTAACATACACGAGCACAAATTATGTACCCCACAATGCATAGTTGAGAAACCAATACCTAAACATAACCTCATTAGAAACACCTTGATGGTCATACCAAGAATCTTCATAAAAGCACCTAGAATACACCATCAAAACATCTCTATGACACAATAAACCTCATTAGAAAGTTTTGTGCAATGGATCATAACATGTATGAATCACATAATATATTGATAAAACATTCAAAACAAAATGCTTATATGAATTAGAAAGAACAAAAGGAAAACACAATAGTGGGCATTGTAGAATCCACCATATACTTCATAAACATCATAGGGCTTGGACTTGTATCAAAATTTGGAAATTTTTAGTTCCAAGTTAATATTTATATTTTCTTTTTGAAACTCATCAAACCTAGGTTACTAATTACAAAGCATGGGTGGTATGTGTGGACAAATATTTTGGCACCACAAGGCTCTCTAACACTTCTAGGGTTTTTCACCTAAAAGGAGAGAGGTATGCCAAAAATTGCAATGTCCCCACTTAATACTAATGCAAATATGAATGAAATATCCCTAAATGTAATGTCCTCAATGCAATAAAATGATAGAAGATATTGATTATTAATGCAAAACTAATGAAATGCAAAATGTTTGAAAACACAATGTGATATGCAAGCAAGTACTAAATGACCCAAGAATGACCATGAAACAAAACAAAAAACTATAGAATTGAATATGTGCACCTGTAAATGTGTTGAGGACTGAAATGGAGATTGGAAATGCTGTTGATTCTGGAATTTTGACCTACTGGGACACTTACGCCATTTTGGGTGACCTAGTCTCAGATCTGGAAAATTGCTTTAGAGCCCGTTTCAACCAAATGGGTATCTAGATCTACAATTTTTTTTGAAAAATAGGTACATTGGGACTAAGTCACCATTGATGGTGACTTAGTCCACTTTGGCTTTTTTGAAAACCCAAAAGTGGAAACGAAAGCTCTTAGTCTGCACTTTCTGTCCCTCCAGGTGTCCAAATCTGAAACCTTAATTTTTGATGTTGTAAGTGACTTTTTGTATAGATTTTTGACCTATCCAAAAAGGAGATGTCTTCAACAAGTTTTCAACTTATCCTTCAATGATTTCCAAGCCTTGAAAGTGCCTAAATCTGTAAACACACAAAGAAAGAAAGAGAAATGTTGAATGTTAGTGGATAGGGGTTTGCCTTGGTTAGACCCCTTTTGGGTAATTAAACCAAATGAAGAAATAATATGAAGCATGAACATGAAATGAATGAATTAAAAGCTTACCATGATGATAGATCTTGAATTTTTGTAGCAATGGATGAAGAATCTGCCCTTGAATGTCTGAAAAATGATCTTGAATGCTCTCTAAATGACCTAACCCTAGCTTGCTTGATTTGAGATGGAGAATGAATGATTAGGTTATGAATTAGGGTTTAAAAGCTTGTTTATATAGGAAATCTACCTAAAATGCTCGTTAATTTGATCCCTAAGGCCGACATGGAGGAAAATTAAACTTAAAACCCAATTTTTCTCGCTTGAACCTCAAAAATAGCCCAAATGGGACTAAGTCACCAAGCTAGGTGACGTAGTCCCACCTAGATGGGACAAATTCACCTAGATGGGCGACTTGGTCCCACATGGGCTCTTTTTCCAGCTAGATTGTTGGGGAGTGAAGAATTTTAGTTTTTATTTTGATTTTATCAGGTCTTTGATCAAATTAAGTCTTGGGATGCACAATATGGGATCATAGGGGTATATTAATGATGATTTAAAGGGAAATTAGCGCTAGGGACACAAAGTTCAATGTGAAAGTGTCATTAAATACACTTTACAACACTAAAATGAGGTGCACATAGCTTAGAAAGGTAGAACATCCAATGTGAACATGTAAGACACATTACAACACTAGATTAAAATTAGGTTTAATTTACAAGCCTTCTAGATTATTGTGAATATGCAATTAAATACACTTTATAACATTGAATTAGGGGAAAAATAGGTCCATTAGACTTAAATGCTTAATAAAAGTATAGAAAAGCGTGAAAGTTATTTACAACACTTTACAACACCTTTACAAGACATTGTTAAATGCATTTTCAAGGGTCCAAGACCTAATGTGGATGTGTAAGACACCTCACAACACTAGATCAAGGCGATGTTAAGTCCAATTTGTCATCAATTATTCCCAAATCAAGCAAGGAAAAAAGGGATACTTTTTCGGTGTCCACAATATGTAAAGAATTGTAGATTTAGATACCACTTATTTCATCCTTATGAGGGTGTGTATAGAAAAATGGGGGACCAAAAAGTGCCACAACCATTTTTTTATCCATCCAAGATATAATGCAAGTGTATTATAATGTGCTCATGTTATGGCTCTGCAATGACCAAGCCATAATATGCTCGAGTTATAAGAAAGGCTTGGTCACTACTAATCCATAACAAACTCATGTAGTTTGAAGATAAACACAAAATTGCAAAGAGACTAAACTCTTTTGAACTCAGCCTCTCACCTTTCCAACAACATACTACAAGTGAGAAAAAAATGTGCACATGTTGTGGAGTTGATTAAATCACTGTCAAAAGGCTGTCATGACATCCACAAGGTCAAGGAGGTATGCTTTATCAATTTTTGGGTGTAAAAAATCAATTAAACAATAATTTAGGAGTTATTTTGATTTAGTGTTGTTTGATTTTTTAGGAATTGAAAATCCCACTGATTCATGAAAACCCTAATTCACCAATTCATAAAAACCTCAGTGAAGACGAACATCAACAAAATCCTCCAACAATCCCTTGACATCCTCCTAGATGCAATAAAATATCCTAGGGCAAGAGCTTTCAACATTGATCAAAATGTTGAGAAATCGTAGTGGAACTAGTTCCCATCGGTCTACCCTTTCCACTTCATTGGAATCTATCATCTCTCACATAGATTCCATGAGTGGCCAAATTAAAATATGGAATTGTGCTAATATTATTCCACTAAATTATCCTAGGGTCATCCCACAATAATGGGTCCAAAACTTGGGATATCCTAATTTTTGCCTAAAATCACATATTTTTTAGAAAAATAATGATTTAAGCCTTGAGGGGCTCCATGTAAAGGGTTTTAATTGAATATGGTTAGATAAAACTCCCTTAGATCAAACCCACTTGGATATAACCCCTCTAGTCTTAAACCATACCCACAATGGAGTCTCCTTTGCACCTATTAAAATGTAGAAAAAAAACCACTTTTTCTTTACCTTTCGAGGGATTAAATAAATTCATTTAGACATTATATTTTGTAAGTATGTAGCGATTATTATAAGATTTATAAAAAGTATAATTTTGAATAATTTTAATTTTATTATTATATTTATATTTTATTTCTTGTGAATGTATGTTTTTCACCAAACATTAAGGTATTTGTTTCATACATGTGAAAAACAAAAAAATAGAGAAAAAAGATTCTAAAAAATATGTGTGCACTAGGTATTGATGTCCTTGTTTTTGCAAAAAACTAATTATTTCAATACATACAAAAAAAGTTGTGTTACGACATACGCCTATGTCCAAATTATAACTACTTTGACTTCAAAAATTAATTAAAAATATGCAACAAAAGATTATGAAAAAATATCCATGCACTAGATATTGATGTTGTAATTCTATATTTTAAAAATTATAATTTTATCTTTTCAATAAGAAAAATTATGCATTATGATGTAAACGTCACTTTTAAAAAATGTTATTTACTATAAAAAACAAGTTATTAAAATTTACTTAAGAAAATCACAATTTATATCTAATTTTTTAAAAATATATATATTTAGAATCTACATAGAAATCCTCACAGATCACTAGTTCACATCATCTCTAAATTATTAATGGTTTAGTTGCTATAGGTATCATTAAGTGAAATTTGGTGAAAAATATTGATTTCAATGGCTTACTTTGGCCAAAACGTGGGACACAGTAAAATATATATTTATTTTTTTGATTTGTGTGTGTTACCCTAATTTTGGTCATTGCTCTCAAAATTGGCACCCCCATTCAATTTTTGGTTAAATTTATAAGTCAAGTGGTGTTTCATGAGGTTTTTCTAACTTGGGCAGTGACTTCTTCAGTTTGTCTAACTCACCATTTTACTTCCCTTTGTTTAACTTGTTCTTTATTTTCTCATGGGAAGTGTATTGTGGGTTTGTCATAACTTCCCGAGCACTCTAAGTCCTCTAATTTGATGGCTGGTGGTTTGTACCGCAAGTTTGTGAACTGACCAAAAAGATCACCAACGATATATCTTTGAAGCTTTCAAGTTTAGGCAGGAGTTTTAGTGGCTTCTAAAACCATCAATGATCTTTTACTTAGTTTCATGAACCTCTTGTTTTTCCACTTCAAGAAGATTGTTCGAAAGAAAGCTAAGGGAATGACAGTGCAGGTTGTTTCTGTTAAGGTTCATTTCAGTTGCAAGTAATGAACTCATTTATGTAGAGAAATGAATACCAATGGATACCATTAAAGATACAACAAACAAAATTGAAGGTAAAAGAATTTAGAAAAATTGGAACACTAGAATAGAAAAATACTATATTTTTACTATATATATAATTGATGGCATTATAATTTTTTTTGTTTGATTACAAAATTGGGGAGTATCAAAATTACATTTTTTAGACATAGAACAAACATAAGCACACAGATTCCCTCCACCACCACCTGAAGGCGCTCTATCTGGGTTGGTGACGACAAATTTTCATGGGATTGCAATAATTGGGCAAATAGCCCCATATCATTCATCACCAACCATGTACAAAGAAGGGTTACAACTTCTTTAATGGCTTCATTCTGAGTTATAGTTGCGATGTAGATGGAATTACCAACCAACCCACTCCATGGGAAGTTACCAAGCCCAGAGATTGCTACATTGACTATGTGATGGAATTCAAGCCTAACTAGGCACTCTGCTGCTCTCATGCCCCAGTCTCATTGTCTAGAGGTATGAATGATGATATACACGAAATTCTTAAGAAGCATGGCATTGTGTACATGCACTTGATTTAGGAATGTTTCTCCTAGTATGTTGTGCAACACCTCCTCTTCTATTTTGTTATGGACAGTGAAGACCTCTCTCAGCTAGTTGGATAGTCACCTAAAGAGGGGATTGCACTCAATCTCCTCTATGACAATGAAGTCATTCATGGATACTCTATCACTCTGAGCACTTTCCATTTTGGATACTTTAGGATGGTGAAGTGTGGTCATGTCCACTGAATTTATAGAAAGTTGGTGAGACATTAGAGCTAGTATTATTTAAGGTTGATTGAATGATAGGATGGCGATGTGGTCAAAATTAACTGTTGATGTGACCGAGATCCAATTTATATTCCCAATTGATCTCTTGGTTGGACAGTTTACACGTGCGACTCCATTGCACCCCTGAAATAGCTATTTAATGAGTGGTTTGTAAAGCATGTTAACTGCACAAGAATTGATAGCCACGGGGCAAGAATTAAAACAAGAAATGTTCGGTGATCACCTAAGGTCATATCATTAGTAATGTAATCATTCTGATCATCAAGTATTTTTTCATCTATCAATTTTCAGGGTGAACAGTTAAATGGAAAGAGACCCCTCTATTTGGGTGGAGAACAATTTAGAGAAGATTTGAATTCTCTGGAGTGCACTGTGTTGTAACAGAGAAAGGAACAATAATATTTTGGTTTTAATTTAATCTATGTTGCAATAACTCATAATCAGTGAATTGTGAGTCTTGAATGTGATGTTGATCTTATTGATCTATGTGTCATGTATGTATTTAGAGCACATTTTCTGTGAGAAATCTACTCTATTAAATTTAATTCATTTATTACAACTATGAATCCTTTTTTTTATTTTCATTTTTGTAATCATTCATCATTCTAGTCTGTGTGCTAGTTGGTTAATGATTTTCTTGAGGTTTATTTCGAATTTGTTTCATTTTTATGAGCTAATGTTAGCTACCTTTACTACTTTCTGGTCAAAAGCATATTAATTATCAATTAAATCATACGAGGGAGTTGTACCTCTAAAATTTAGAGGAAAGTCACAAAGAGCTATTAGTGGCTTGGTCCCAGTGCATTATGAGTAATATAGTTGACAATTTAAGATATATTTTCAAAAGACCAATCCATTCGCTAATAGTGTGCATTTTTCATTGATCCATGAACGAATGCACCCCTACACAGTAGTTGTAGAAGGTTCCTTATCCATTGTTACTAACATCAAGGGATAACATAATTTTTTTGGGAGATGTGGTGGATAGTTTTTACCATCCTCCATACAATAAAAATGAGGTCCCATAATATTTTTTGAGGAAACTCTATTGCGAGCTTGTCTTTAATGAGATCTAAAACTACTTTGACATGTGTGAGTTCTAGGTAAAGGTGGGGGGTCTGCACAAGATAGAGAGGGAGCATGTCATGCCCAGGAATAGGAACAAAGACCCCTTGCTAGTCCAAACCAAATTTTCCACATCATTGAATACTAAAGGTGTGCCAAATCTAATGCTTAGATTCAATGAGAAATTTGGCCAATAAATGGGAGAATAGTATCACACTTTTCTCCCCTACCCTTTAGGGTCTGTAAAACCTAGGTGGGTCTCCTTATATGGTGTTGAATATGGATATGAAATAAGGTTTTATTACAACACCTAACAGATAGAATTCATACAAATAAAAAGGGTTCATATGTTTACAAAATGGAAGGCACTATCCTTGTTTTTTTTGAAACCCAAGTATGAAGTATGCAAATTATTAGGAATAAATATTATAGAATGTAAATCTTGGTTTTATATTTGAAGTGTGTTTCTTAGATTGAAGGAAAACTATTCAAAATAAACTGCTGCCTATTTAGGGCTACAAAGTCACAATGCATGTACACATCCTTCATCACATTCTAAACATGTCTTGATGATCACTCAACCATTAACACCTTATGCTAATAAACAATTAATAACTAATAGTGTAACTTCTACTTAATAATCCAACCTGCAACATAATATTCTCATTATTTTTAGTGAAATAATTTACATTACTCCTTGAGAAAACACTAACCCATGAAAATAATCTAGATGTAGAAAATGTGCATGGAAAACTTTACAATGATTGATTGTATTACTTAAAGAAATACTTCATTACAAATTGGAGACAAGACACACTAAGAGCATGCAAGAGCATGTATTCATATATGTTGCAACCAAGATATACAATGTAACTACAGGAACATTTACACATCACGAGTCTCTATTTCCCTGCACAAAACTAATAGCCTACCCCTTACAACTTCTTCAAAATCCTAGAACCCTAACAAATGAGACCAAAATTATAATATAATGAAGAGAAGAAAGTGTGACCAATGACATAGTATAGGTTAACTACACTCGATCCATATGAATTTGAGGCATATTTAATCCACTATATATCAGTCTCAATAAGATCACCCAATATAAACTAAACTAATAATCCATTAAAACTAACATATTAGATCATGAAAGCTTCAAAAACACCTATTCTAATCCATTGAAATGTATCCTATTGGGGTAGTGGTGTCACATTGATGTGGAATGGCGACCCTTTCCCAATCCCTTGGATAATGAGCTTGTTTTAATCGATTCTATTGAAGAGAATCGACGAAACCGATGAAAGATATGTGATAAAACATGATTTAAATGCTAAATTAACATGATGAATGTTAAGATGATTGATATGGGTATATGCAACTCTACTCTAAATGTATGCAAGCTTCAAAAGATTAAAATCCTAACTACAAAATATGCTAAATGTATGCACCTATGTTATCATGGAATCCATTAATGGATGCTTTAAGCTAATGATGCAAGTAAATTAAGCTAAAAGGATGATAAATAAATTCTAAATATGAGTGCAAGTGAAAGTGATTTTAATAGCATAAGTTTGATCTTAAAAGATGGATCCATTTGTCTCCAAATAGTGACCTATTTATAGGAGGACAAATGAGAAATGAAGGGTTAAGATTAAAAAAGTTAATCAATGGTCAAAATTGGAGGAAAGATGAAACGTGGATCAAAGATTCTCATCAATGGATGAGAATCAATGATCACATAGATCAAGAAAAGAATCAAGGGTTCGTATTCTTCCAAACACACTTTCAAAACTTGCACATGAAGTCTTGTTGAAAGTTTGTTGTAAGGAGGAATATTCCTTTTTTCAAATGAGTGAAGAAAGAGAATATTCTCATGGGTGAGGAAAATTAGATATTTAGTTAATTAAAACCAAATTAAATTGCACAAATGGGAAGGAATATTCCATGGGAATATTCTTTTTGGAGGAATGTGCAAGGGAGGAATATTCTCAAGGAATATTCCCTTGCAAGTGGGAGAATTAGATTTAATTAGTAATTTGATAATTAAAACAAAGTTTCAATTATACAAATTAGGGGAATTATGTGATATTCATTAAATAATTGATTTAATGGAGATCAAATAAAAAGCAATGGATGAGATTGATTTGATCTATCAATGGTCACAAATGAAAGGAGGATGAAACATGGATCAAGGATTATCATCAATGGATGAGAATCAAAGATCACATGGATCTAGAAAAGATCAAGGGCTCACAATCATGCAAACAAACACACTTTGCAACAACTTTAAAAAGTTGTTTCAAAGTTTGTTTGGAATAATCATTACCTTTTTTTTGGAGGAAAATAGGAGAATATTCCTTTAGAATATTTCCTATGCAAGTGGTGTTAACTACTGAAATTGCACCCTTATCAAGTTGTAGAACTTGATACTTTAGAGAAACATGGGATCATTTCAAGGCTGTGGGTCACCTAAAGTTGAAATGAACCTCCGGATAAGGCCGACTCCTATTGGTATCACCTAAACTATGGATTTGGTGGGAAAAGGGTAAGGATAACATAAAATGAAATAATCTATCTCTATGGTGATACACCTAAACAATTGTCCAACTTGTACAGCTGCTTAACACAGTTTTTAATCAATCAACAAAAGCTACCATGCACAACTCAACACTCATATGCTATTGCATAAACATTTTATAAGAAAGCTATAGTACATATAGTCTTAGAAGGATGATAAATTCTCCTCACAACTAAAATCTGTTTGCATCACCAGCATAACCTATAACCTACAACATACATATCCTCTCTGCTTAAAGGTGCTATAAATGAGACATATTTGCAAGGAATAAGAAAAACTCACATGTGAATTCATCAATCATCCAACACACTCAATAAAACAGATAATTGAGAAGGAAAAATCTGCTTTCTTTATTGATCTCCAAAAGTGAAACTATACCATACAATGCCTGTAAATGAGTTACTAAACTCTGTATTCTCCTCCAAGGATTCGAAGAAATCACAAAGTAGAAAAATATGCAAGTAAGAACTCTCACAATAATGAGTTACAAAAGTGATTATATCCAAACTCTCCATCCAAATCCACCAAAATAGGATCTAGAAGCTCATGAATTCGGATGAAACAATAAAGCCACAAATATAGCATCTAATCTTTCTCCTAAGAGGCTCCAAAAAGTTGAAAAGTCCAAATTGACCTTGTTTAACATTATGACACATTAAAAATCCCTCCAAAAGCTTCAAATCCATCAAAAAAGTGTATTAAAGCACTCCTATAATTTTGGCATATGTTTTCCAACTTCTTTCAACTTCCCTAGATGCTCTCTTTATCATAAATCAAAGCAAATCCTTAGATCACTCAAGGCATTTACGTAGCATTTTACATGTCTTTACATTAAAATAGCAATATGACTCAATGATTTATAATAGCATCATTAAAGTCAAATGCTTTACATTTTCCATATGCAAAAACTCATATGATTCAACCAAAGTGGGAGAAAAGACTAAGTCTAAAAGGGGCTCCAATACTCTTATATTTACAAAAAGATGCATAAGGTTCATAATAAATGAATTCACCATGGAAAATAGTTTATACCACAAATTTTTTTTTAAATAAAAGGTGAAAACACCTTTTACTTACCATCGACGCCAACTAGGGTTGAAACCCTAGAAATAAGAAATGATGACAAAGCATTCATTTTACCTCTTTTTTACATTGTAAAATTTTGAAGAATTTCTTGACCGTGTTGACATAAGATTTTCTAAGAAGCTTTCATAGTGGATTTCGATGGATTCCATGGCTGTATATAGGCATCAATTTGTATTTTTCTATTGATTTTCCTTTTCACATTCTTCTGTGGCTTTTCTTCTATCTGGTCGCCATGTTGAGGGTTTCAAGAGAGCCTTGAAACTTTTGGAGACTGACTTCTGTGTTGAAGCCACGTGGGTAAGCCTAAAACTTGCATCTCCCCTATATTTTACTTATGTTTGCAAACAAAGAGTGTGAAGTTTTTTTATGGTTGCGGGATTCATTTTCTGTAGAGATAATGTTGTGGCCGCCATGGTCATTCTGTATTTTTATTTTATTTTTTGCGACTCCACATCTGCTTGGCTTCACCATGGAGAATAGATTTAATGGATAGTTCGCCCCTTAAAACTTCTGCCATTTTTGTGAATATAAATGATTATCTGGGAGCTGTGCCATTGGAGATATATTTTATGCAAACATTTGACTGGGCTTTTCCATTTCTTCTTCTGGAATGACCATCCTTCTTGAGTCTACCACTGTTTTATATCCATGACTAAAATACCTTTGCTAGTGACAGTTAATGTCATTGTCTTTAATATGCACATTATTCCATACATTAGGTCGTTCACTGTCTCTTTTCTATTGATAGCTAGAACACAGTCTTTGCACATTTTCCAATATGGATGTGGCTCGGCCTTAACATTAACACCGAAACATAATGCAAATTTTGGAATCTTCTATTTTGGTTTTTAATTTGTTGGCAGGAAAACCATTTTCTTGAAACTCATAACCTGTAGGATGATGAAGAAATGACGGCTTTACTAGCATTTGCTTTACCCTGTGTTTGAAATCTTTAAGATTCCGCCTAAGATGCTTTTCTGGAGCATTCTTCATGGCTGTGGGCTTTATATTTCTTGGTGGATAAATTTGATATTTTTTATTTTTACTCAAGAAGACTCAAATGTGTACTAATGATCTGCTTTTCTTGTAAAGAATCTGTATTTTTGTAATTTTTTGAAGTCCTCAGCATTCCTTACACGAATGTGCATTATGACCATAGAAGATACCTGTAACTGTCATGTTTGAATGATTAATATTTCTGTCCTTCTTGCAAATTGGCACCTTTTTAGACTATCGTCTTGGCTAATTCAAGCCATGAATTAATATTCTTTTGGGAACTAAAACTGTTGTCTTGCAATTCTTTTCAAGATATGACCGTTCTCTCTGTAAATGCATTTTTTGCTTGCCATAATCATTTCTAATTCTTTTTTGTTCCTTTGCATGTATATATGGTGACATTAAGAAGGTATTTATTATCAAATCTCTACTGAAACAATATTATTAACTATTTTGATGCCATACTGTGAATTATGTTTACTGAACTTTCAAAAGATCAACATGGAACTTGGGTTAACCACCTTTCATATCATGCATAGTGAACTGCTTCTATATTTATTGCTTTCTTATACTTTGATATTCATGATAATGTGCACGTCCTCTGCATTTCTATTATTGTTCCTTCCGTATAAGCAGTGATTCATTGTATTCTCTAATGATGCCTTCACGACATTGTGATTTCCCTTGATGATTGTTTAGTGAATTCAATATGTATGTCTGTTCATTATCATCACATAATCATGTTGACATGATGATTTTTAAAATTTCATTTCCCTCTTAAGTAAAATTGAATGAGCTCATTATTTTATATCTCAACATGTCGTGCTCAACCCTTGTGGGAGCCTCGTTTTAACCCACATGTTGAATTAAGACATGATTACCTATAGCTGCACATGAAGCAAACAAATTAGAAAAACGTACAGATTATGTTCAATGTATGCATGAATAGGGTGAATATGTATGTAACGTCCATTATCAGTTATTGCTTAGAGTGTACTCTAACACAATTACTAATGTCATATGAAGGATTAGGAGCGGAAGGAGCTAGAAGAGACAGATGAAGCTCGGGACAACAACAAGGAAAAAGATGCATGAAACCAGTCATTCCAGGCAATGGCTGGTTACCCTCTTTACATGCACATTCATTTCTCCTCTTTACTTATTCTTGCATATATTGTTCATATTCTGTTCTGAATAAGCAAGTTAATCTCATGGCTTGTATGAGATAATGAACATCTTTTCATTCAATAAATATTACTTTTCTGAAAAGTTTCAAATATTTTCTTTGTTACATGCATGTGTATGAATGTAATGATCCGTAATTGTAATCATTTCTAGATTTTTTTCATTTATACATCTGAATATAATAAAGGAAAGCAATAAAATGTACCTCATTTCTTAGTTTAAAATAAATTCTACCTGATTGAACCTATGAGTGAAAATATGGTAACAAGTGGATGAGAGGGAAATTAGCAATTTAGTTAATTAAAACTAAATTTGAATGTGCAAGATGAGGAATGTGAGGATATTCATTAAATTATTGATTTATTTAATGAAAAGGGGATGCAAATATGATATTTAATTAAATAGTTTAGGTTATTTAATTAAATAAAAGGACTTAGGGTTAAAATTAAATAAATTGCATTATTTAATTAAATTGGATGAAATTTTAGTGTGAGAGGGGGTGAATTAACCCAATTAGGTCAATTAGATTAATAGGTGAAAATGAGGCATTTAATTAAATAATTAGGCTTATTTAATTAAACAAGCGGAAAGAAGATGGATTTTAGGATGAAGCGATGTTAATATATCATTCAAGTGTGTATATCATTTAGGACATTTTAAAGTGTCTATAGAAATCTCAAATTGAATCTTTGTCTGACACCTATCACCAATTGAATCTTCAGACCTGCAACAAATTGGCATTTAGAAAATGTCTCTTTACACATTATTTTTCCCTCTTCTCTTGCAACTAAAGTTTGTTACCTCTTTTAATTTTCAAATCTTGTGCAACTTTTTACTTGTATGTACAAACACATTTACCAACTCCATTTTCATTTGCAAGTGAAAAAATTTCACTTCTAGGTCAAAACCCACTTACCCAATTGTTATGTTGCTCTGCAAGTGAAAACATTTTTACCAATATGCAATTACTCTCCTCACTAGCATTCAAAACATGGTTTCAGTCATGCATTTTAACCTTCAGATCTTTCATTTCATTCTATATTTAGTTTGACATTTTGTCAAATAGTTGGCTGGTAATCCTTCTACTTGTGCATTTTGTCTACAATTATCTCATTTTCACCGACTCATATCAATCCAATAAATCATTTATTTTTAATCTTTCATGTCTATCATTTCAACAATTGCAACACAAATCTTATAGATGATCATAATGCACTTGGGCCATTTTGTAACTCACTAGGTTGCTTTCAAGCTTACTGGCATTGGGAGATCATTTCAAAATGTAGACACCTAAATTTGGACACTTAATTTATCCAAATTTATCCCCTTTCGTCTAAACATCCTGTTATTTGCATTAATTAAGTAATATTACTATTATTTAATTAATACCCTTAATTCTGCCAAATTCTTAAGATATTTAGTTAATAATTAAATACCTTATCTCTTTAATCCCCCTTTCATCAAATGAATTAAATAAATATGACATTTATTTAATTCCTCACATGTCACATCACTTTTCCTTAATCTTAATCAAATTCTTAATCTTTTCATTAGGGATGTGCACATGCCTAATCCCTTATTAGGATGTGTCACATCCTCCAAATTTTTCAAGTTGGCTTCTAATCCTCATTATCCTCTAATTATCTTCTAATTAATGATTAGTTAAACCTAATTAGTACCTTGGTCAACTCTCCCCATCCCCCAAGGAATTTATAATTCCTTTTTATTCATCCAAGGCTCCTCTCTTCCCCATGTGAATTTTTAATTCACTTTTATTCCTCCTAGAATCTCCTTTTCCCATGCATCTTTTAGAATCTTTGACTTGTCACATCAAGTCACTTGTGGACAAGTGCTTCCCTTTTCGGAACCTTGTCTTGTCTATGGGATTCTTCCAAGCATGTGAATTTTTAATTCACATTTATTCACCCAAGATTCTTCTCATCTCCCAATGTACTTCCAAGGTACATGTCCTTCTTACACAACACTTGTCCTTATTCCACCTCACTTACACATCATCACATCTTAGGTCATCTCACATTCCACATGTCAAGATGTGAGGGCTTGTGAGTCCTCAACTCACCATAACCCTACATCTTGATCTGGGTGGCTCAATATCAACCATTGAATTCTCTAGAGAATTCAAATTTCTCTATAAATACCCCCTCTTCTAAGGCATTTGGAGGACTTAGTCATTTTGCACCCTTATGCTTCCAAATTGTTTACTCAATTTGCAAGCATTATTTTAGCCATTTAGCCAAGCCACTTAGTCAATATTGCATTTATCCATTTCCATAGCCATCAAAGGAGCATACAAGCTTACAATCACAAGGGCCAACCAAGGAATTTCAATAAAAAAGAAGGTATAACCATTTACAATATCGATTTTAACTTCTTTCTTTGTGTTATCAATTTCTTAGGCTAATCTTGAGGTGTCCCTTTATTTTTCTCTCATTGCATAACAATTATTTTTGCATATTTAGGATAGATAAAATATTTAGGATCACACAAACATTGATAAAACCTCCTTCATACAATTTGCAGCAGAGAGAAAGCCTCTTCATTTCTACCATTCCATTAGAAATGTGCGTAGGTCATGAAAAGGAACTTTTGGGCATTTTTGACCTCACAAGCAACCAAGAAATGCATAAAACGTTGCCAAAATTGCTTCCTAGGCATGGGAAATTCTTTTGGAGATTGTAATAATGTTTTTTAGCTTGCCAATGTATGTAAAAGTCAGTGCAAAACCTTAGCATGTGAAAACGGTTCATTTTATGCTTATTTCATAGTGAAAATGCCTCTCAAATTCCCTCCCACATGGCACAATTTGATTATAGCACCCAAGGTACTCACATCACATTTTTACCTTGCTCTTTTCCTTAGTTTTTTGTGTTGGATTTTGCTTGTGTGATGGGAGAGGTAGGGAAAAAAGAATGTGCAAACTTCACGTGAAAAGAAATATCAAATATGATTGCAAACTTTAAAAATTAACCAATGAAATTCTATCACATAGCCTGAAGTTAACACAATTTCATTCCAAACTCCACATTGCATAACTGCGTTGCCTTTTATTTATGCATTGAGAAAAGCAGTAAACATTTGAGGTTGAAAAAATTGCACATGAAAAAAATATTGATGGGAACCTTTCACTCATTTGCTGGCTAATCAAAAAATCATCACTGGCCTTCATTCATCCAAACACACCAATGAAATAAACCATGAGAAACTCAACACATAAAGCAACACTAGTGCAATTTTGATTTCAGACAACATCTTCAAAAGTGTGCAATGAGCTGAGAAATATTGTAAAATTTATCAATTACCTTCACTCCTTTGTCCAATAGGAATTAAGACTTAAAATTGCTTTAAAATAAATATTTAATGATGTTGCAATATTAAAACATTAGGAAATAGGTAAATTTTTAATTTCTCCTGCTGAGAAAATGGTGAAAATTCATTATGCACAAACGAGAGATCTTGGAGTTGTGATTTTTTCAAGAAGGCATAATAAATCAAATAAAACATTATTTTGTAATCAAATTTCACCCAACAAGCCAAAATTTGGTACCTCCTTTGTAATCACACCCATTGGAGGTGTAGCAACAACCAAAAGAGTTTAAAATAATGCATCACTTGACCTCTCAATTTAACAAAATTAAAATCGGACACATTTGAGATCAAAATAAGAAATGGGTTGTCCTCATATTTTTAAAATTCACAACTTTTTGGGACACCAAATCTAGCCCAGTTGCAATAAAAAAATGCATTAAAAGTGTAATAAACCATTCTAAATTATTACTAAAATATATTATTGCAAATGACATATGAATAAATTCTAATTAAAAAGACATAACTAAGAAGCTATAGACAATCATAACAACACATGTCTAGTTAAAATGAGTCAAGATTATATATATTCAATTTGAAAGTCAATTACAAAATCAAGTTTGACTTGGCTCATAAGGCCACAAAGTCAATACAATGTACTAATTTTACATCAAGGTTACATCATAAACTAAATAGTCCTCTATACATCTAAGGTTCCTCTTGACGCTTGCCTCCATTGGTGGACGAGAACATGGTTGAAGCGCTTTACCGCCCAACCACAAAGCTTATGCTTCCCCAAAATTCTTCCAACTTGAAGAATACCTGACCTTGCATGGAAAGTTTAGCAAGAGAACAATTTTCAAGGTAGAATCTGGTGTGTTCCCATACATCAACATGCATTTCTATCTACAAGTTAGAAAAGAGAATGCAAGATCTATGCTAGGAATGGCAGAGAGTGTCATCACATAGTCCATACATACATAATGAACATAATTGCTTGGCTAAGCATAAAATTATTGTTGCAATAACAAATAATAGGTTTTGGTAAAGTAAACATATACTCTTTGAACTCGATCTCGACACCCATTCCAAGGTAACTTTCAACATCAAGTTATCTCATAATAACTAACTACCCTCTAGCATCATCTACCGTTAGGTGCTCTAGTCTACTAGGAGTTGTTCTATTCAATTTATAATTCAAAAATAAATCTAATGAAAACTGATCAAACATTATCCATCCATTTAAAACACGTCACAAGATTACTTTCATCATAACTAAGTATTCATTTAAGAATAAAGAAAAATAGGAAACAAAAGAAGGTATGTCGCAAGTATGTGTATGTACGTAGACAAAATTCTACGTGCATACACATATATGTGCCTACTTAAGTTATGAATTTGTGCATACATTCTAAATTTAAAACCAATAGATCAAATTTCTATCATTCAAATAATGTTTCAGAATATAATATAGTCTATCGGTTCACATGAAGTAAGAATTTTAAGAACAAGTATGATTGAACAATTTCCCACATACTATTATGTCATTTGTATCAACCATGCTATGATATCAATTTGTTCTATTGTAATCAAAAAGTTATTGTTTAATAGAACGATGCAGTCTACAACTAAACAATCATAGTTTATAAATAAATAATGTTGTTTACAATTGAACTCATATTGTTTATGACATAACGATGTTGTTTCCAACTAAACAGTTACAAAATGATGTTGTTTACATATAAAACATTCAATGTTTATAATAGAACAATACTGTTTCAACTAAACAATTACAAAACTATGTTGTTTCAGTTAAACAATTATAAAACCATGTTGTTTCAGCTAAACAATTATAAAATAATGTTGTTTCAAGTAAAATGTTCATAGTTTAAAACAAAAAATGTCGTTCATAGCAAAACAATATCTATTTACAATAGTACAATGCATTTTTATATCTAAATAATTATAGTTTATAACAAAATGAGGTCGTTTACAATAGAACAATCATTATTTATGCTAATACAATGCTATTTATAGATAAATAGTTACAGTTTATAACAAAACGTGGTCATTTACAATAGAACAATCATTTTTTACACTAATACAATGTTTTTAACAGCTAAACAGTTACAGTTTATAACAAAACAATGCAATTTGCAATAGTTTATAGTCTCAACTCCAAGGTTCCATTGCTTTGTTAATCCAAGCTTTATCATTCTAAACAATTGTATATAAAATTTCATGTAAAAAGATAACCCAATGAAGCTATTATTAACTTTTGAAAAGTATTTAAAAGAGCTCAAACGACATGCTAACTGTTTATCAACAATAATAAAATGTTCAGAATCAAAGAATAAATCTCTTCTAGGCTTGGGTTGAAAACCCTCATTTAATATTAAAATAAATACTTTTGTCATTCTAAGAATGACCCACAATCGTTGACTGTTGCTCAATACTACCTAGTCAAGGTCATTGCCATAAGTTCCTACCCTTGGCTAGAAGGTATTTGTCCCAAGGACATTTGGGTGTCGTTCGTGATGAACGATGGTTACAATACTGTACATGCAAGAAAATTAAGAGAATGACTTAATCGTTCGGCCTCTGTCCTTTAAGGACTGGGCGACATGAAACCATACATTCCCTACAACATAAAAAATACTTGCAACTATAAGGAAATAACAAAATAAACATATTTCAATATGGGTGATATAAGCCCACTGTTTCCCATGGCGATGAGGCATCCAAGATCATTTGAAATACCCTTCGATTCAAGATCGAGGATGATGGCTTTGTACCGAATGGGCGACCATCAAATAGATACTAATAAGCAAAATAAAATATATAAAACATAATCTTTCTCAAGATGATTTGACCTACCTTTAAGAGGGTGGAAATGATTTATAAAGCTGAACACTCCATTCACAGGACTATCAAGATTTCCTTGATAGCCCTGTGAAGAGCTATTTAAATAGCATACATGCAATATGCACAAGGTCGACGATATTAAAATCTTACAAAGTATTATGTAGTCAGCCTTCCAAGCTGGGGGAAAAACATGCACAAGTAAATCTGGGTATAGAAAAACCCAACAGAGGCATGCTTATAATAAAAAAATACAAATCCAACTCGTATAATTTGCACAAGGAGTTCGATGATCAAGTTTCATTCAAATCAATAAAATCGACATTGAAACGATTTAGACTGTGCATAGATAATAGATAAAACTAAAAATTGAAATGAAAAGCAAACATTTTTAGTGAAAACACCAAATACCTCTGAAATCAAGGATTTCCTTTAGCTTTTTCCTACAAAGCTTGGTCGAACCACCTGTTCATTGTGTGATTGTGTCGATGTTATTCTTCAAAATTAGCATATTTCCTCCATTTCACTACACGTCCACTAAGGGGGTATTTTTCAAATGATAATCAGTATTGATTATTTTTCCACTCCACTCTCATAATTTGAATATTGCCTTAATGTCAATGCCAAACCACGACCTTCGTGAGATTTCCTCATAATTTTCATATATATATATGACATTCATTCACATTCACTTATATTTGTTCTTCGGTTTATATATATATATATATTATTTTTTTGAAGAGGTTCATGTGTTCCATATACCACCATGTAATTAAATAAAAGAACTTTTATTTCATTTTGAGCATCAATACATATAACAAAAAGGGATTTTTATGTAGTTTCATATAATGAAATTCTTATCTTTTTTAATTATACTTTGGAATATGTACTATCATTTTCTTCCAAATCTCAAAACACCAAAATTAAGGTAAACAATTTAAACATGAAATCATGGGTTTAATTTTCTACAAGACATTCATTTTCAATCATTGGAACAATTCAAATTATGTAATTAAGTTTTTCTATATGAAAAAAGTTCAAATGCAAATCATCATGTCATTTGTGGCAGATTCCACCTAGCTTACTGTTCGATTTGGCTAAATGATCCTACTTCAACCATGTTCTCGTCCTTCAACCTGTCACCCTACAACTGCACACATTTGTACTTTCCAAAATTCATCAGTAACATTCAAATCATATCAATATATAAGATAATTCAAAAAGATCACATAGTCAACGATGGTCAACTTCTTTCAAGCTTTTCAAAAATATCAAAATTTCCATTCAACATATTGAATTTCCTTGATAATTCAATTTATCATATTATAATTAAAAATGCAATAAATTTGGGTTATGACATCCTTCCCCTCTTGGAAGAGACATCGTTCTGATGTCTATTTAATAAAAATTAAAGCATATATTTCTATTTCAACATCACATTAAATTGTTCCAAGTCAAAACATCATAATATTTCAATCCAAATTTTTCAAGAAAAATTATCAGAGTCTCTTTCTCAAGAAAGCAAATGAGGAAAGGAGCATTCTATTTCTTTCACATCCTCCTAAGTAGCACTGTCTTTAGAGTACTAGTTCGGGCATTGGACCTTAAACTGAGGAATATCTCTACTCCACAACTTAATGTTGCATCTATCCAGGATTCCAATGGGCTCCACAAGCACCACTCCTAGATCCTGTACCCACAAGGATTGCCAATCAAGCACATGAGATGCATTAGGATGATATGGCTTAAGCAAAGAAACATGAAACACATTATGAAGTCAATCCAGAGTAGGTGGTAGAGCTAGTCTATAAGCAACTGGGTTAATTACTTCCAAAACTTCAAATGGTCCCACATATCTTGGGGCCAACTTGGAAGACTTTCCAAAGGAAATAGAACTTTTATGAGGTCCGAATGTTAGAAAAATTTGTCCCCTGTAGCAAACTATCTAAGGGTTTTGTTCTTGTCGGCATAAATTTTCTGTTGGTCTACCACCTCCTTTAGTCTACTCTTAATGACTCTCATTTGTTCATCCATTTCCTTAAGCATTTTAGGTCCTACTATGATCTTGTCCTCTAATCTATCCCACTTGATGGGTGTATGACAATTTTTCCCATAAAGAGCTTCAAATGGTGCCATACCTATGGATGTGTGATAATACTTGTAAGAAAAATCTACCAATGGTAAATATTCTTCCCACTTATATTGATGGTCCATACAATACATTTAGAGGCCTTTGACTACCTGATTCACCCTCTCTGTCTATCCATCAGTCTGAGGATGATAAGACAAGCTGAAATTCAATTTGGTTCCCAATGCAACATTCAGGTTAATCCAAAACCTTGAGGTCATTCGGGTGTCTCTACCAGAAATGATAGTCTTTGGCACTCCATGCAAACGAAAGATCTCTTGGAAAAATTTCTTGGCCAGGGTCAATGATCCATCCTTAAGGTTTCCTAGAATAAAGTACACAACCTTGGTCAACTTATCTATCACAACCAAGATAACATCATGTTGATTCTTTCTCAATGGCAACCCCTGTATGAAATCCATATTGATTGCATGCCATTTATACTCAAGTATTCCATGAGGATACAATAGCTCAGCTGGATGTGCATGCTTAGCCTTGACTCACTGGCACTCTAAGTATATGGCTATGTACTCCACTACATCCTTCTTGAGCTTAGGCCAAAAGTATAAATTTTTCAACTCTACGATCATCTTGGATACTAAGGGGTGTCCTGAATAAGGTGCATTATTAACCTCCTCTAAGACCAACTTCCTCAGCTCTCTAGATTCTAGAATATACATTCTTCTTTGGTATCTCAAAATTCCATCCAGTTCAATCTTATACCCATCAAACCAATGATCTGATGGATTCTCTACTAGGGCACTCTTCACTCTCTCATAGTGCTCATCCCCTAGTAGATGTTGTATCACCTATTGTCTCAAGTTAGACCTTTTCGAGACCATGGCTTCCAGATGTCTTCATCTACTAAGAGTACCAACCACTCTGTTCTCTTTTCCTTTCATGTACTCAATCCTAAAGTTATACTCACTGAGGAATTCCAACCACCTTCTCTACCATGCATTAAGGTTTCATTGAGTAAAAATATATCTCAATCCCAAGTGGTCTGTCTTGAGTTCAAATGGCTTCCCCAAGAGATAATACCTCCACATTTATAAGGCATGAACTATTGTGGTCAATTCTAAATCATGCGGTGCATAGTTTTTATTCGTGTTGCTTAAGCTTCCTTGATTCATATGCTATCACTTGTCCATCTTGCATTAATACTGCTCCCAATCCCTTTCCTGAAGAATTTGTGATTACTGTGAATCTTCCATTAGGATCAAGAATGGTCAACATTGGTGTTGTCATGAGCCTCTCCTTCAAGAGTTGGGATTCCTTCTCGCATTTCTCAGTTCATTCAAACCGTGTTCCCTTTCTTTGGATTGATGTAATAGGAGATGCAATTTGGGAGAACCCTTGCACAAACTTCCTATAATATCCTATGAGTCCCATGAAACTATAGACTTTCGACACATTTTGTGGCACCAACCATTCCACGATCACCTTGATCTTTCTAGGGTCTACAGAGAATCCTTTAGCTGAAATAATATGGCCTAAATAGTGCACCTTGTCTTGATAGAATGAACACTTGGATAGCTTACCAAAGAGTTTATTTTCTCTCAGCCACTATAGAACTATCCTCAAGTGCCTATCGTGCTCTTCAACAGACTTTGAGTAGACTAGGATGTCATCAATGAAGATCAAAACAAAATCATCCAAACAATCTCTGAATACACTATTCATGAGGTTCATAAAAGCTACTGGTGCATTAGTCAATCCAAAAGGTACCATAGTGAACTCGTAATGTCCATACCAAGTCTAGAAAGTGGTCTTTAGAATATCTTCTTCCTTAATTCTCAATTGATGGTACCCTGACCTGAGGTCAATTTTGGAGAACATTGTCACTCCCTTCATCTGGTCAAACAACTCATCGATCCTTGGGAGTGGATATAGATTCTTGATGGTTGCCTTATTCAACATATGATAGTCTATACATAGATGTAAGGTTCCATCTTTATTTTTCAAAAATATAATTGGTGCTCCCCATGGAGACATGCTGGGTCTAATGAGCCCTTTGTTCAATAATTCCATTAACTAGGCTTTCAATTCATAGAGCTAGATGGTGGTCATCCGATAAGGTGCTTTAGATTGAGGCTCAACTCCTGGTACAAGGTCAATAGAGAAGTCAAATTATCACTTTGGAGGCAACTCTATGAGTTCATTGAGGAATACATCCTGGAACTTGTTGAGAATAAGATAGTCATCTAACTACGGTTCCTTGTTGTTAGGGTTACTAATATGCACCGTATATATTGCACACCCCTTTCAACAAGCCTCCTTGAGTTGTATAAATCTTTTTTGTCTAAGCTCTAAGGGCCTTTTCATTCCATAAATATTGACCAGGTTTCCATAATCATCCAGACAATTGACTACCTTATCCTCACAGTTCACTATAGCCTTATGCTCGATTAACCAATTTATTCCAAAAATTACATCATACGAGCCTAAATGTACCGCATATAGGTTGACTTAGGTTTGGAAGGTTGGAAGCTCTAACTCACTACAAAAGAGACAGGTATCTACCCTCCTCTCTGCTCAATTACCATACTAGACTTTCCATGAGTTTTCCATGTATCTAGGTCTAATTGGTATCTTAGAAATTATTCTAGGATCTATAAAACATTCAGTATCACTGATATCAATTAATATAGAGATAGTTTGGCCATAGAGCTTACCCATCAACTGAATTGACGAAGCCTAACCCTCTGCCTATTTGTTATCCATTGTAATGTGGATTTGGTGATACTGAGTTTGCTAGTAATTTCCTTCCTTCTGTGACTTCAACCACTGAGGAAAGTCTGAGGCATAATGATCACCTCCACAAGTATAGCGCCCATCATGAGGCCCTTTGTGACCTCCTAACTTGTCCTCTCTGAAGCCCTTCTACTTTTGGTCATCTTTACCATTGTTTTTGTTTACCTTCTTGTTATTTCCACAGTTACCTTCTTCACCCTTCTCCTACGACTCACTTCCCCTCTTCATATTACAAATCTGGTGGTTCTTGTATCCTTTATGAAATTTCTTGTTACCAAACCGTGACTTAGGATTTACATTATTAAAAAAATTGGATAACTGTTGTAGTTTATGTTCTTGTTTGGTGGCTTTTTGGAAGACTTCGTTCATGGTAAGAGGATCATGCATATCTAGTTCAACTCCAATTTGGGGTCTTAGTCCCATTATGATTTTTTTGGATATGAAAACATTCATCTCCTTGATACTGAGGCACATACTTCAATAGGTTGGTGAACTTTTCCCAATATTGGATCACAGTCATATTCCCCTGGCTTAAATTATGGAATTCTATCACCTTCTTGTCGAATAAAAGTTGTGGTAACCATCTCTTCCTAAAGGATTGAAGGAAGAGTTCCCAAGTAATCTTAACAAGCTAAAGATTCCTTTTTGATTTCTCATTATCCCACCAAGTCATTGTTTCACCTGAGAGCTGATATGTAGCCCATTCCACTTTAGTCTGGTCAGAAAGGTTATGGAGCCCAAAATATTTTTCCATCTCAATAATCCATGCTTCTGCTCCAAATCTGATAGCCTTACCATCAAAATTAGGTGGTACCACTCTTTTGAGATCTTTTCCAAGCTCTTCTTCAATTCGACCTCAAGGGCCTGCTCCTAGACCACCATCTCTCTGATTAACTTCTACATTCCTGCAGTCCTAGTCCTTGCATGCCACTTAGGCCTCTTATTTTATGTGGTCCATGCGAACCTCTTGCCTATTAAGGAGCTCTAGAATCTGTTCCAACCTCTTGTTAGGTCCATTATTTGGCCCACTACCACCCGTCTATTGCCTGGTGGTCACCATGTTGACTCACACTTAACCTGCATCACATTTCACGTTTGTCACATCTTAACACTGGGTTCTACAAATAAATGTTCTGATTCTCAATTTCATTACATACACATGCACACATCATTCATTCATCAAGGACATACACATTCATGCATTGAAAACATGTTTTGGGGTTCTTCGTTTGAACACAACAAAAATATCTTGTTTTATTCATAATAAGGGTGGGTCAATAGACCTTTATTTACAAAGGCTTCTTATTACATTATTTAGTTTTATCATCATCAAAAAGAGGACATTCCTCTGGGTCCTCATCTAAATTTACATCAAGTTTCACAGAAGAGGATGATTGAGCTCACAAGCTCTCCTTTTCCTCTTTAGTTAACAAGGGTGTGTTGGGTCCACACCCTAGAGGAAAGTCCCTAATTGTAGAGAGCTTTTTGATCTTAGGTGCTCACTTCTCCTCAATCTTCTTGCCTCTCTCTAGCTTAATTCATGTAAGGGCTTGAGCTAGAGTTTCATCATCAGGAATCTCTAGGTGAACGTCAATCTTAGCGCTTTCTTTTTTATGGCTTTCTTATTTGAGGTCCTAACGGTTTTCCCTTTCCTTTGTCTTGCCTTTGACCTTCCCATACCTACATTCAATACAGGTTCAATCAATTCTTAAGACAAATAAATTTGGTCAAGGGTCAACTATCCCTAATCAAGACTATGGTAGACTCAAAAGGCATAG
This sequence comes from Sequoia sempervirens, assembly GCA_007258455.2. Taxonomy (NCBI): domain Eukaryota; kingdom Viridiplantae; phylum Streptophyta; class Pinopsida; order Cupressales; family Cupressaceae; genus Sequoia; species Sequoia sempervirens. The sequence goes on along the minus strand of VDFB02075321.1, from coordinate 62,078,458 downwards.
AGTTGAACCCTAAGCTCTGATACCAAATGTAATAACCCATTCTAAATTATTACTAAAATAATATTATTTCAAATGACATATGAATATATTCAAATTAAAAAGACATAACTAAGAAGTTATAGTCAATCATAGCAACACATGTCTAATTAAAATGAGTCAAGATTATATATATTCAATTTGAGAGTTAATTACAATATCAAGTTTGACTTGGCTCGTAAGGTCAAAAAGTCAATACAATGTACAACTTTTACATCAAGGTTACATCAAGGACTACATCATAGACTTAATAGTCTTGTATACATCTAAGATTCCTCTTGATGATCGCCTCCACTAGTGGATGAGAACATGGTTGAAGTGCTTTATCGCCCAACCATGAAGCTTACGCTTCCCCAAAATTCTTCCAACTTGAAGAATACCTGACCTTGCATGGAATGTTTAGCAAGAGAACAATCGGTAAGGTGGAATTTGGTGCATGCCCATACATCAACATGCATTTCTATCTACAAGTTAGAAAATATAATGCAAGATCTATGTTAGGAATGACAAAGAGTGTCATCACATAGTCCATACATACATAATGAACATAATTGATTGGTCGAGCATAAAATTATTGTTGCAACAACAAACAATAGGTTTTGGTAAAGAAAACCTATACTTTCTAAAATCCATCTTGGCACCCGTCCTGGAAGGTAACTTTCAACATCAACTTATCTCATAACAACTAACTACCCTCTATCAACATCTACCCTTAGGTGATCTAGTCTACTAGGAGTTGTTCTATTCAATTTATAATTTAGAAATAAATCTAATAGAAACTGCTCAAACATTATCCATCCATTTAAAACACATGTCACAAGATTACTTTCATCATAACTAAGTATTCATTTAAGAATAAAGAAAAATAGGAAACAAAAGAAGGTATGTCACAAGAACGTTTATGTACATAGATAAATTTCTATGTGCATACACATATATGTGCCTACTTAAGTTATGAATTTTTGCATACATTCTAAATTTAAAACTAATAGATCATATTTCTATCATTCAAGTAATGTTTCAGAATATAATATAGTCTATCAGTTTGCATGAAGTAATAATTTTAAGAACAAGTATGATTGAACAATTTCCCACATATTGTTATGTCATTTGTATCAACCATGCTATGATAACAAACTATTCTATTGTAATCACACAATTATTGTTTAACAAAACAATGTTGTCTACAACTAAACAATCACAATTTATAAATAAATAATGTTGTTTCCAACTAAACAGTTACAAAATGATGTTCTTTACATATAAAGCATTCAATGTTTATAACAGAACAATATTATTTCAACTAAACAATTACAGAACTATGTTGTTTTAGCTAAACAATTACATAACCATGCTGTTTACGCTAAACAATTACAAAACAATGCTATTTCAAGTAAAACGTTCATAGTTTATAACAAAATGATGTTATTCACAACAAAATAATCTCTATTTACAATAGTTCAATGCTGTTTACAACTAAATAGTTACAGTTTATAACAAAACGAGGTCATTTACAACAAAACAATCATTGTTTATGCTAATACAATGTTGTTTATAGTTAAACACTTATAGTTTATAACAAAACATGGTCATTTACAATAGAACAATCACTATTTACATTGATACAATGCTTTTTACAGCTGAAAATTTACAGTTTATAACAAAATGATGCAATTTGCAATAGTTTATAGTCTCAGCTCCAAGGTTCCATTACTTTGTTAATCCAAGCTTTATCATTCTAAATAGTTGTATATAAAATTTCATGTAAAAAGATAACCCAATGAAGTTGTTATTAACTTTTGAAAAGTATTTAAAAGAGCTCAAATGACATGCTAACCATTTATCAACAATAACAAAAAATTTAGAATCAAAGAATAAATCTCTTTTAGGCTTAGGTTGAAAACCCTCATTTAATATTAACATGAATACTTCTGTCATTCTAAGAAAAACCCATAGTCATTGATTGTTTCTCAATACAGGGTAGTTGAGGCCGTTGCCATAAGTGCCTACCCTCGGTTACAAGGCATTCGTCCCAAGGATGTTTGGGTGTCGTTCGTGATGAATGATGGTTACAATGTTGTACATGCAAGAAAATTAAGAGAATGACTTAATTGTTCGACCTCTGTCCTTTAAGGATTAGGTGAAATGAAACCATACATTCCCTATGACATAACAGATACTTGCAATTGCAAGGAAATAAAAAAATAAACATATTACAATATGGGCGACATAAGCCCACTGTCGCCCATGGCGACGAGGCATCCAAGATCATTTGAAATACCCTTCGATTCAAGTTCGATGGTGATGGATTCACATCGAATGGGCGACCATCAAATGGCTACTAATAAGCAAAATAAAATATATAAAACATAATATTTTTGGGGATGATTCAGCCTACCCTTAAGAGGGTGGCAATGATTTATAAAGCTCAGCGCTCCATTCACAGGCCTATCGGGATTTCCCCGATAGCTCTGTGAACAACTATCTAAATAGCATACATGCAACCTATGCAAAAGGTCAACAACATTAAAATATTACAAATTATTATACATTCGACCTTCCAATCTGGGGGAAAAACATGAACAAGTAAATATGAGTATAGAAAAACCCAACAGAGCCATGCTTATAATTAGAAAATACAAATCCAACTCGTATAATTTGCACAAGGAGTTTGATGATCAAGTTTCATTCAAATTAATAAAATCGACATTGAAACGATTCAGACTATGCATAAATAATAGATAAATTGAAAAATGAAATGAAAAGAAAACATTTTTAGTGAAAACACCAAATACCTCTGAAATCGAGGATTCCCTTCGGCTTTTTCATACAAAGCTTGGTCGAACCATCCATTCATTGTGTGATTGTGTCGATGTTATTCTTCAAAATTAGCATATTTCCTCCATTTCACTACACCTCCACTAAGAAGATGTTTTTCATATGATAATCAACATTGATTATTTTTGCTGCCCCACTCTTATAATTTGAATATTGCCTTAATGACTATGGTAGACCACGACCTTCATGGGATTTCCTCATAATTTTTATTTAGATTCCAATAGTCTAATATTGATAATATCAATTTTCAAATTCAATTGATAAGAAATATAAATATGTATATGTATATATATTTATATATATGGCATTCAATCACATTCACTTTTGTTCTTC
>VDFB02075321.1:61882118-62075049 GCA_007258455.2 Sequoia sempervirens | reverse complement strand
TTTTGAAGAGGTTCATGTGTTCCATATACCAACATTTAATTAAATAAAAGAACTTTTATTTCATTTCGAGCATCAATACATATAACAAAAAGGGATTTTTACTTAATTTCATATAATGAAATTATTATCATTTTAATCATACTATAGAATACGTACTATCATTTTCTTCCAATTCTCAAAACACCAAAATTAAGGTAAACAATTTAAACATGAAATCATGTGTTTACTTTTCTACAAGCCATTCATTTTCAATCATTGCAACAATTCAAATCATGTAATTAAGTTCTTCTATATGCAAAAAATTGAAATGCAAATCATCATGCCATTTGTGGTGTGTGCACCCAGATTCCATCTAGCTTATCGTTCGATCTAGCTAAATGATCCTACTTCAACTGTGTTCTCGTCCTTCAACCGTCACCCTACAATTGCACACATTTGCACTTTCCAAAATTCATTAGTAACATTCAAATCATACCAATATATAGGATAATTCAAAAAGAACACATAATCAACGATAGTCAACTTCGTGCAATCTTTTCAAAAATATCAAAATTTCCATTCAACATATTGAATTTCCTCAATAATTCAATTTATCATATTATAACTAAAAATGCAATAAATTTGGGTTATGACAAAAAGGAATATCAAAACTCATCTTGGAAGCACAAAAATGAATGGGAATACTACCATATGTCCCAAAAAAAATTCTACCACACAGATTTGCATGATGCCTTTAGAGTTGCACAATTTTAATTGGCAAAGATGGGCTCTAGGGTAGATGTGATAGGAAGCAAACCTAACCTCTATTGCCAAACTAAAAGTGCATAGGCACTTCAAATTTGCAAAATTTGAAGGTGCCACCACATGTCATGATCGATCCCTTCCATTATGAATTTGACTGTTGAGGTGGAGACCATAGATTCCATCATCACCCTACACAAATCTTATTAGAACACAATCAACCTTTAACATAGGGGGATGACGGTGAGGTTCATAAGTCTCGATGTTCATGTTACACCCTGATTTTGTTTTACTTGAATTACTTGTAACTGTTTATGTTAAAATGTGTTTTGATATTTGATGATGAATATATGTTATTCAATATTATGATGAAATTAAATGCAATGTGATATATTTTAATTTTAATAATTATTATTGTTATTGAATCAAGATTATTATGATGTTTTGATTAATAATGAATAACTGTTTCATTGAATTTCTAAGTGAAGTGCAAGACTAATTTCTTACCCTTTAGAGGGAGAGGGAAAGTACCACCAGAGAGAGGAATACAAAATTTAAAAATAACAAGTTTATGCCAATTGTGTTGACGCACACACTCACGTAGGTCTACCTTAATCCTATTGTTGAGTCAATTACTGTGTATTGTTTAAGTTGGGTTGAGTTGAGTTGAAGAGTTAGGTTTAACCTAGTCGAGTCTTGGTCTTTTCTATTATGAATAAAGTGATATGTTTTTTAATCATATTGTTTCTTTTATTTTTCAATTTTGTGGTTTTTAAGTCAAATTGACTTTTATCTAATTGTGATTAAATAAAATGCATATATATAAATATATATAAAAATACACACACACACACACACATATATATATAAATGAATAAAGCAATATATGTTGATCGACATGTTTCTAGATACATGTCAACACTAAGTTAAACTTGTTTTAACTATCAACACTTCATGGGCTGGTGTAGGAGCACCTTGACAACCTTATGTTTCCATGAAGAAAATTTGAAATTTGAATCAATTTATTGTCTCCACATTGTAAGGAGGTCTTATAAGTCATTTTTACTATGTTTAGGTTATAATAAGGTTTAAGGTTTAAGTCCTATGTCCATTTTGAAAGGTTGTCATTATTTGAAATTGTCACAAATATGCAAAAATTGAAAAGTTGCATATGAAATATGAAAGGTCATATTGGTTTTAGACGTTGATAGGTAGTTAGAAATAGTTATAAGGTGATGATTCATTTTGAAATGCCTTTAAAAAGGTAATTTTTATGTTGGAGCAGGTGTGGGTGATTGAAATTTTGGAAATAGAATGATAAAAACGTCGATTTTATGCATATTTCTTCAGAATTACTTTGTTTTCAATGAGTGTACAACTCTGTATGGGAAAAAATTAATGCCAAATGGTTTCTAAGTGATATATTTCTCAATCAAATTCCATTAAAAATTTGTTTCATGCAGATTGGTTTCGTTTTGAGTAAGTTATATTGATTTTACATAAAATTGTTGAAAACCCCTGTTAGGGTAAACATGGACATTGTAAATTGTGTTTCTCCCATTTTATTTATTAAAATTGGCTAATATTTGGTGGAGACAATCTTGGTAACATCTAATTTAATATTCTTGAAGTTTTATACTGATTGAATAAGATTGTTATGTGGAAAAAGTGAAGGTACTGTCTGAAAATTTGTATATTGACTAGTAAAAATAGAGTTTGTGTAGGTTATCACCTAGGGTTTAACAAAATATTCATGAATATGGTCTTGTGGTGTTTTATTAAGCTTGGGAAGACTCAAATACATGTGATCTAAGTATTTTTTGAGTGAATTTGGGACACGAGTTATCAAAAGCAATAAACCCTAGGCCTGTTATTGTTGCAAAGGACTGGTGAAACCAAAATACAGAGAGAATTTTATGAATTTTGACTATGTTTGGTAAGCCATTCTTGAGTTATATTGCTTTAAAGAGGTGATTGGGTGAAAGAGAGTCTATTTCTTGACTTGGTTTGGTATAGTGTTAAGTCTGAGATCTTTGTTTATTCAATGTCCTTTTAAGATAGTCATACTGTGGAGTCAGAAATTGGTGGTTTTAAAGACAAGATTGTTGAAAATTCATGGATAAAGGTTTGAGGATGGTTTAATCTTGTTGTATAGACCTATTTACATGTGTTTACAATGATAGAAAGATGTAAAGGGCTTGGGGTTCTGATGCTGCTTGGTTAATTGGCTTAAAAGGCCTAATGGCTGATTTGAGAGTTTTTAAACTTGAGTTGTTTATGGAGGAGAAGGCTTTGGCCAATATATTTAATGTTGTCTCAAGGTTGTATGTGGAATCAATAAGTGGTTTGTAAGTCTTGTTTTTAGTTGGATGCTTTGAACAAGGAGTATTGTAAACATTTCCTTGAATTTGAATGATTGAGTTGAATTGTGAAGTTTAGGATAGTCATAAAGAAGTGATGAAATATGACTAGGCAGACCTTGGTAATTGTTTATTCTGATTGAAATAGAGTTTTTGATGTGTAGAAGATTGTGAAACTTTGTTTGGGCCCTAATTTAAATCTTGGTGGTTTGAGTTAAGTGTTTATGAAAGGAAAAGGGAACATGTGATGAGAAAACTAACAAAGGATATTTTGAGTTTTATTAAGTTGAAATGGTGAGTGTGACTTCCTTCCTGTAGCATTGCATCATGGGCATATAAGCCTCCATTGCAGGCTTGAATAAATGCAAACTAAATGGCATTAAAGCCATTGTTATAGCCACAAAATTGGATCTGCAGTTCAACAACCAATGCAAGCCACTAAGTGGCATTTATACTATTATTAGAAATGCATATTAAAGAATACAAGTTGGCGCCACAGTCCAACCAAATGGTTAAAGCCACTAAGTGGCAGTTTAAACTATGAATAAAGGTATATTTAATTAGTGATTGATTGAGCACAAGAGTGGCAACATGCATTAAAGTTTTAGTTAACACTCATTGCCAATGATGATGGGAGAAAACCGTGAGCTAAAGGAGAGAAGGATGCATCTTTTGAAGGATTCATTACTCATTCAAGAGTTTTTGGAGGGAAACGATAGTGGAGCATGGAAGGAAAAGCACTGGGATCATTTGTGGAGGAAATTTATTTGCATTTTACTCACACAATGATGACATGAGTTTGACTAGATTTGTTATATATTTCTAATTAGTATTTGGATATGGAAAGGAATTTAGAGTTTGTTTAGCATAGATATATGAGGAAAAGATACAATATTGCAGACTGTCACGCCATATATCTGCAATAAATTTAGTAAATATATTTCAAGTTTTAAGCATAGATTTATTGTTGTTGTCAGTTTTAGAATTTTTTGAAGGTATTTTGCAAACAGAGTCAGTGTTTTCTTCAACATTTCAAACTGAGTTTCTTGGGGAAAAGTGTGTCAATCATCATGACTATGATTTTTGGAACTTCTAAAGTGCAGAGTAGAGAGTAACTCAGGCATGTTTTATTTCTTATTATTTTTGTGTGAACTCATAGTTTCATTCTATAATTTCTAATTTTAAAAAGAGGATTCATTTGGAAGAATAATACAAGTTAAAATAGAGAAAGATTAATATGATTTTACAATTTATAACTAGGATATAGTTAATCTTTATTTCACTTTGAGATGGACAACATAGTTGAAAGATATTTCTCTATTGTGTTTAATTGAATGATTATTCCATTTTCTCAAAAAGAGAATAATTCCAGTTAGTGATATATATATATATATATATATGTATGTATGTATGTATGTATGTATGTATGTATGTATATATATATATATATATATTATATGTATGTCATAACAATATATATATGAGAATATATGTATATAGATATTTATGAATTTATGTAAAGGATATTTTATGTTATGATATTATAAAAACACAAGACGAGCTAGATGCTTTCATTGTTGAGATAATTGAAAGAAGTTAGCTTTATAATTTTATTTATTAAAATATTTTCAAATACTTCATCATAATATTCTTTCAAACAAAATAAGTTGGCATTTTATATTGAATTTATCCAACACTAGTATTGAATTCTTATGTGTAGAAGCATGAAGAAAACATATAAAAATCCAAACTATTTTAAAAGAAGTGATATTTTTATTATTGTTCAATATTATTATATTATACTTAATTAACAAGTAGTCAAGAACTTAAATGTGAGACAAAGTGTCTCGAGTCGATGACATTTTTTGTTATCATTGTAAGTTAATAGGAGAGTAGCTTGCTGTCAAGGTTTGAATGAAAGTACTTGAATAAGTGGCAGTTTCCAAGTCCCAAGTTGTTATGAGAACATAACATGGGTTTTCAAAGTCAAGAAAGCATATCCATCCTAGTTGTTTACTGACATAGTGAGTTATTGTTTTATGATTAAGTATTCATAAGAAAGTTCATTCAATTAAGTCAAACAATCAGTTATGTGTTTAACCTTAAGTCAAGGTGATTTTCAATTTGAGTTAGAGGTGTGTGAACTTATGACTTCAATTCCTATGGAAGTGTTTGATATGTTTCAAAACTTTGGCCAAAGTAATGGAAAATTCTATGCTTGCATTAGTCAGTTCATCGTGATCCAGATTGCATATCCAGTCAGATTGGTCATACTTAGTTAGAGATGTCTAAAGTTGTATGGTTGATTGGGTATGTAGGAAAAAACCCTAGAAACTCAGATGACATACTTGTGGGTTCCTTAGTATATACTCTTTGTGAAGGGTAGGGCCATTTCCAGTTGGAAGGTTTGTGGGGGACTGTCAGTTTGTGGTTGGAGGCAGAGCGCTCATATGATGCTCTCCCTCTTACAGATGACAATGTTGAGGCTTGTGAAATAGAATCATTTTCTAGATATGGAAGACTTGACCTTGCATTATTATTGTATTATGTAAACTTGTATACATGAAAGTATTACATATATGAATTGTAATTGAAAAGTTATATCTTATTTCTCAAGTTGAAAATTTATATAGTTCAATTTCAAAATTTGTTTTATACATTCATATTTGAACATGTGCAATAAATTATGTATGGAAAATAAAAAAAATTACATTCCTATTTTTAAGCATATGCTTGTATTTATTTCTATTGTAAAAACCTATGTATTTACTTTGTAGTAGGAGTGAGTATGTTACAGTTCACCTCACCATTGTTAAGACTATAGGTCTATTTGTGATTGTGGGTTTGAATGCTCAGGATGCACATGGTCAACAATAGGAAACATCCATATTGGATGAAATGGTGAACATCATAAATGATTAGTTGGATACAATATTTAACATTGATAAACATGTATATTTGAATAAGCTTAAATTCAATTTTATATACTATCTTTTGAAATGTAAGATTAACTATATTCATATTATACAATAATATGATAAGATGGGAGTGATGGGAGTGGCGAGCGAGAACAAGCACAAGGCACCTAATTTGAATTCTGTAGGAAAGTGGGTGAAGGGGAGGCAAAATTAGATGCTAAGGATGACGATTCAGAGGAAGTGGCTGGCATTTTTGTTTTACAGAGGTTTTCCTTGTGTTGGTTTGTGGCTAGGGTCATTCCTACTTCAGTGACCTGTGTTGGACGTTTTCTTTATGCTTTGTGGGTGTGCCTCAACTACCACAACTTTTGTGGGCCTTTCTTCTCTATTTGTGTTGTGGTTATGGTTGTGTTTGTGAAGGAAATTAGTGTGGCTGACCATGGCCAATTTTGGCCCAAGCTATTTCCTTCACTTGTGGTATTCCTTCTTGAATCATGAGGTGCTTTGAAATTGGTTTATATTGCTTTGGATCACCTTTTCTTTGGTCATGGTGCACAAATTTGCTAGGAAGTAGGTTGTTTGCTGGGTTTCCAACTTCCCCTTTGCTTCTTTTCTAGGATGAGCCACATGCACAAGGTTTTCTATTTTGGAGATGATGTTGTTCATCTTGGTTGTGGGAAGGCTAGTATCCTTTTGAGAGGTTTGGTTGACAAGGGTCATGCTCTTTTTTCCCCTATTTTTTGGGCTCCCAAGATTTTGTTGTTTTGGGTGTTGGTGTTTATGTGGCTCATGGTCTTCTCAGTGGTTTTGACCTATCACAAAAATGTTGTTTTGGAGTCTTTGCTACCCTTGTGATGCATGAAGCTATTAAGTTGTGGGGTGTTGTCATGTTGACATGATTTTTTATTTTGAGTTTGTCATTTGTTGGGCTATACTTAAAGTCTATTTTGGTGGCCCAGTTACTCTTATTCCTAAAGGGAGATAGTTTAAATCCCATGTGGATTGTGAAGCCTTTGACGATGATGGGGTTTGATATTTTCTGTTAAAGATGGTTTGTTGCCTTTGGGGTTGGATCTTAGAGGATGCTAGTTTCTTGATGTCCTTACTAATGATGATCAAGGGTGTGGTGGTTGTCTCTATTTATGACTATTTGTTGATGGTTGGGTTGCTCTCAACACCATTCTTGAAGACCCATATTCTTGTTCTACTAAAGGGAGCTATGTCTACCCTTTTTGCTGAAATGTTTTCTCTGTTTCTATCTTCACATTTTGGTTCTCCTATTGAGGTGGATATTTTCACTGTGGGTGTGGTGTGAGGCTTACTATTCTTCAATTGGCTCTCTCTCTTGTAGCTCCTATTGAGGTGTAGCTTGGGTTTGAGAGAGAGGTAAGGAAAATGTGGAAGGGGACTCTTGTTTCCCTTTGGTTTGTTTCTTATTTCTTCTCCTATAGAGGTGAAGATTTAAGATGGGTGATATGGTTGTTCTACATCATTAATTTTGTTGTTTTCGTGGCTCAATTTTTTTTTTTTGAGTAGTTTGTTTGTTGTGGCCTGGTTGGCTCAGGCTATGTTCTTGGTTAGTTAGGGTTAAAGGTCCCTATAAAACTTGGTTGTATAAGGTTCAAGGGTCCCTTCAAAACCTATTCAATGCAATTTGGTTTGTCTTGATTATCTTTGTGATAATTGTTGTTGTTAGGCTACTGATTTTCTTTCTTTTATCTCTTAACAACATTCTTTGCTCTAACAGGGTTTTGGGTCCCTTCAAAACCTATTTGTAAAGGGTTTTGGGTTTCGTCAAAACCTGTTTTACCCTTAATCAAAAACTATATTCATCTATGATAATTGAAAATTAATATATAAATTGATTGTGATAAAATTTTAGGGTTAGAGTGTTCACCCTATGTCTGGTGGCCCTTTAGCTTTTGATTATGTGACGATGTCATGTCCACAAGTATGTAATTAGTAAATAAATAGTAAATATAGTATATGAAAGTATTTTTACCTTATATTAATGTTAATATTAAAATTTATATTGGATGTTAGACAAGTGGATGTTGGACCTTCGACATTAGGACCTATCAATAGGTGGGAGTGGTCATACAACTTTCACTAAGGTAAGCTTGACTATTTTTAATCATTATGTTTGTTAATAATGTTAGGTATATTTGTGTAATATAATTTTATTTTTATTTTCAGTTGATGACATCAATTCATACTCCCAATATTCATGGCACAATAGAGGTGGTCATTGCTATGATTGTTTTTTATTTGATACCTTAGATAAATGTATGAGCCAAATTAGTAAATTTCATATCTTAATTGTTATTTTATCCTACATATATTAGTGAAAATTTGAATGATATTCATGTATAGTTTAATTTATTTCTTGATGATTGTAACAAAGGGTCACAACTCTAGTTCGTGCATTTTCCCCTCAAAAAAATGAAGAGATGAAACAATTGCTTGACACTAATTATTAGATGCAGTAAGTGATTATTCCCTTATAAGTCGTTCTATAGTTGAATTTTTATATATTAATGTATATATATATATTTATTTTATTAGGTGCATCCTCAAAAAAGTTTAGAGAGGAGGTCAAGTCAATAGGTTCAAAAGCAACCATCAGAACTTGCATATATGGCAATTTTTCACATATATTTTGTATTACTCATATGTGATGTTATATACCTACATGGATTTCTTGTAAATATATTATACTTTTACCAACACATAACATTTTATGACTATATGAGTTTTTAGTTAACACAAATTTGTTTTACCAATGTTGCTTATATTTTCTATAAATGATTATTATATGATACACATTTGATTCTTTTTAATTTTTACTTGCTATAAATATGTTAGCATATTGCCTAATTTTATAGTTATAACATGAGTTTTAAAAACCTTGTTTTAAGAATTCATGATTCACCCCTTGGTTCAATTGATCTTTTGGTTTCTCTTAGGTTTTCATGTGTGAAGTCATTTTTATGTGAGTTATCTTCTTTGATATCTAAATTATTTTGAATATTTAGTGGTCTGGTATTCACTTGGAGTATTCCTAGTTCTAGACATAGTCATACCCCTTCATGTTTTTTGAGTACATATTATGCTTACAAAAGTTGTGTCTGTACTATGTGTTTTGTATTTTCATGATAATGCTATCTTAATATAGTTTGATCTTCTACCTACATTATAACTATCTTAGATGAGTTTTCTTGGGTTTGGTGTCCTTTGATCTTCATTATTTTGTGGTGAAGAGGGTCAGGGCTACATCAATAAAGGTTTGGTTTGATAACTGCACTCTTGTTTTTCCTTTGAAACTCCTTTGGAGTGGTGTTAAAGTTGATTAAAGGGGTTAAGTAAGATATATTTCAATTTAAACCTTTATTAGGGATCCTTTTTCAACTTAATTAAGCTTCTATAACCCCATCTTGAATTTCCTAAACCCTTGCTTTACTATTTGGGAGTTGGACAGAGATGTCCTTTGAGCTTGTAAGGAAATAAAAATAATAGGTTCTCTAAGTGTTATGCACTATGTTTTTTTAGTTATGAGTCTCTTGAAGCATTTTTTTTTTTGATACATTCTTTGACTAGATTGTTAGGATGCAATGTCCTAGTGAGTGCATGTGTTTCTCAACTTGGTATGTTGAATCTGTTGAATCCTTAGTGTTTTGTGACCTATAGAGTTACAAGACAGGTGATGGGTTAATAAAATTATGGTAATTCAATCCTAAGCTTCTACAATATCTAATTGTCATATTGAAAATATTAATTGAATTTCTTGATTACCATTGGAGTACCCAGATTAGTCTAGAAGTATGAGAAGTTGGATACCTTTGTCATGGATACACATATCATACTATCTTCTCTACTTTTTGTCCAATATTTGAAAGGTAATTATGTCCTTAAGTTTTATTAGCTTGATAATTTTATCTTTCTCTTCTTTATATGCACCACACCATATTGAATCTAGTGCTCTTATTGGAAAAAAGTTTATAAACTATATGTGTATTATTCCTTTGCATCCACACAATAGAGTTAGGAGATTCTCAATTATGAAGTCTCATGGCCTAGTTTGTTATTATGCATAATATTCTACCTATATGTGTGAAATAAAATACAAATGGACTTAAAGATAATCATTAGATTTATTTTTTACTTCATACTTTTGGATTATTTATTTGAGTACTTCTTGTTTGTAAGGAAGCTAAAGTAGTAGGACAACTTTCTACACTAATATTGAGAGGAGAAAAATGCAAGACTTTACAAATCTTTAACTATTACAAAAACTTAAATAGAAATAAACACAAATGTCATGCATACCACAACATAATGATTTACGTGGGGAAAACCCTTTTAGGAGAAAAACCCCACACTCCAAAAGCTGCTCAATAAATTATTCAAAAATCAAAAGATTATGTAATATAATTGTAGAGCAAGATTCTCAAACGAGTATCACCACCATAGATCAAGAGACAAAACGACCACTATTAGACTCTCAAAATACACCCCAATCTACATACATCCTAGTTGCTTATAACAAGCTTTTTGGAACCTTCTAGAATTAGGGTTTTATAAGGTCATTTTTCATTTGACGTGTCAGCAGGAAAAAAACTTGACATGTTAGTAGAAAAGACCTTGATGTGTCAGCGGGAAAAAACCTTGGTGTGTCAGCGAATTTTTTTGGGGTGATGCCTCGAACCCCATATCTTGTTACGAGTGTACAATATTTTCACGATTAGTCGCCACATACCAACATATATCCTATCAACAATAAACTGCATATAATTGCAAGGTTGAGACAAATTTTCCCAACAAATCTCCCACTTTTTGAACACCTTGCAAGAGCAATGTGAGGGTGGCTGAAAGGCCCATAGTCTCTGAACACTATCTAAAATTTTCTATGCTCACAGGCTTAGTTAGAGAATCAACAACATTCATCAAAGTTTCTACCTTAACCATCTTCACCCTAGCATTTTCAACCATATCTCTAAAAAAATGATACTTTACATCAATGTGCTTGGTCTTGGCATGAAATGTTAGGTTCTTGGCTAGACATATCACATTTTGACTATCGCAATAAATTTTCACTACACCTTTTTTTATTCCAATATCTAAACATAGTCTCTTAAGCCAAATGGATTATTTACAAGCATGAGTAGCTGTCATATACTTTGCTTCAGTAGTGGTAAAAACAACAACCTATTGCTTACTCATCCAACTAATTGTACTACCAAATAAAGTAAAAACATAAGCACTAATGGATTTTCTGCTATCAACATCACTTGCCCAGTCTGAATCCACATAACCATGAATATCAAGGGAAATCTCATCTTTAGTCATATTACTATGATAATATAAGGAATAATATGAGGTACCTCACAAATATTTGAGGACATTTTTAACTGCATCCCAATGAACTCTACTAGGATTAGACATATATCTGGAAAGAATTCTCACTGCTTGAGTAATGTCTGGTCTAGTACAAACCATAGTATACATCAAACTTCCAACCGCACTCTAGTAAGGCATTCTTCTCATGTCTTCCATCTCTGATGGAGATGTTGGACAATCTAAAATAGATAACTTTGTTCCAACTGAAACAGGAACACACAATGGTCTACAATCCTGCATATCAAACCTCTATAAAATTGAGTTGACATACTTGCTTTGGCCAAGCCATAGCTTTCTGTTCACTCTATCTCTTTTAATTTCCATCCCAAGAATGTGTTTAGATGCACCAAAATCTTTCATTTCAAATTTAGTAGCAAGTTGAGATTTTAGTTCTAAAATCGTACCTTTCCCTCTACCAATAAATAACATATCATCAACATATAATGCAATAAATAGGAAATGATCACCATCGGTTTTATAATAAATACAATGATATGATTTAGAACACTCAAAAAATACCAAACTCAACACATATGTATCAAATTTTTGGTACCACATCCTAGGACTCTATTTTAATCCATACAAAGATTTCTTCAATTTGCAAACCAACTTACTTTTACCTTTCACCACATAGTTCTCTAGCTGTATCATATAAATATCCTCCTCCAAATCACCATGAAGGAAAGCAGTTTTCACATCCATTTCCTCAACCTCTAAATCATAAGCAGTAGTAATAGAAAGCAAAAATCTAATGGATGTCATTTTTGCAACAGGAGAAAATATCTCACCATAATCAACACCCTCAACTTGAGAGTAACCCTCCGTAGTCAACCTTGCTTTGTACTTCTCAATATCCTCCATCTGAACCAATCTTTTTCTTGAACTCCCATTTACAACCAATAGGTTTTCATCCTTCAAGAAATGATACAAGATCCCATGTATCATTCTTTTTCAAATATGTCATTTCTTCATCTATAACAATCTTCTAGGATTCTGCATCATTCATACCTAGTGCCTCTTCTACAGATCTAGGTTCATCCATGTTAGTATTCAAAGCAAAAATACATCTCCAATCATCAGGTGAATACCTTTTAGTCAGTTTTCTATGCCTTGTAGACCTATAAAAAAGTTGAGTTGGATGTTCTTCCTCCTCTTCTAAAGATCCAAAGCTAGATGAGCTCTCCTCAACTTTTTGTCTATCCTTGGGCCTCGATTCAACTTTCTCGGGTGTAGATGGAAATTGAATCACATCTTCTTGTTTACTTTGTTCACACTGCAATGTAACAAAAGAAGGCTCAGTTTCTCTAAAAATAACACTTCTACTATGTATTACCTTCTATGCAACAAGATCCCAAAGCTTGTATCCTTTCACACCATAACTATATCTGATGAAAATACATTTCACTACCTTGTTTTCCAAAAAAATTCACTTCTCCTTTGGCACATGTGCATATGCCTCACAACCAAAAACTCTAAGTTGTCTTAATGAAGGCTTGCGACTCGACCATGCCTCTATAGGCATCTTATCAACAAGAGATCATGTAGGAGACTTGTTACTTAGGTAACAGGTAGTGACAATAACTTTAGCCCAAAACCTTTGTTCTAGGCTAGCACCACTCAACATGCTCATAGCATTCTCCATCAGTGTCTTGTTCATTATTTCTACAACTTCATTCTATTGTGGAGAATACAAAGTTATTTTATGTCTATGAATACCACAATCTTTACATAATCTATCAAAATCATTAGCGCAAAATTCACCGCCATTATCAATCCTCAAACATTTTATTTTCTTTCTAGTCTGCAACTCAACCATTGCTTTAAATTCCTTAAAACGGCTGAAAACTTTAAATTTACTCTTTAAAAAATATACCCATGTCCTTCTACTATAATCATCAATAAATGAAACATAATATGTGGATTTACCAATTGAAGGAACATCTACAAGACCAAATACATCAAAATGAATAAGATCCAATACACCATAAGATTTATGAGAACTTGAGTAAAACTAAACACAGTTTTGTTATCCATAAATGAAATGCTCACAAAAATAAAATTCAAGATTACAATCAGACAAACCTTCAACAAGGTTTTTATTTTTCAAGGTCCTTAAACCCTTTTCTCCAATGTGGCCAAGTCTTTGGTGCCATAACATAGTTTTCTTTGTAGGTAACTTTGTCTCAAAAGAAAGAGTACCCTTGGGTACCCAAAATCCATGAACATTTGCTAAAGGTGAAACCCTCACTTCTTCTATAAACTTTCTTTTTGCAGAAGTACTATTACACTCAACAATGCATACATCAAGCTTATACAATGTCCCATATCTGACACCTCTAGCAATCACGATAACACCTCTAACCATCTTGCATCTTACATCATAAAATACTACCTACACACCCGCATTTATTAGTTTTCTTACAGATAACAATTTTTGTGCTAATCCAGCGATATGCAACACACCATTAATCCTTTTTATTATACCATCAGGAAACCTGATTTTAACTTTACCACAACCAACAATTTCTAAATGAGAGTCATCACCCAAGTACACCTTACCTCCATCTAATTCTTCATATTCACAAAACCAATCTCTATTAAAGGTCATATAAAAAGATGCACCTTAGTCACTTAACCATGCATCATTACCTACACGAGTTGCCAAAGTTGCAATGCATGCATCACCATCTTCCTTCTCAAACTTGAAATCAGAATCAAATTTCTTCTTTTTCTTCTTCTTTTCTTCTTTGCATTCCTTACGAACATGTCTAGGCTTACCGCAATTCCAACAAATAACTTTTGACTTTCTAGGAGATTTATATCTCCCCCTTGGAATTGGATTTGTCACGCTTCTCATTCTTCTTCCCTTTTTCCTTAGGTCTTCCATGAACATTTAGGTCCTCCTTGGAAATGATGGATACCTTCCTCCTCATCTCTTCAGAAGGAAAAGAACCCACCACATCTTTATTCTTCAATATAGTACTCCCAATAGCCATAACAAGATAATCCCATGAATCGGGCAAGGAAAAAAGCAAGATCCGACATTTCTCCTCCTCATCCATTTTGACACCAACTGATTCCAATTGAGCCACCAAGATATTGAATGCTTCTAGGTGGTATGTGATTCATTCACCCTCTTCCATTCTCAAGGAATACAACTTCTTCCTCAAGAAAATCTTGTTCACTAAAGATTTGGCCTGATACATCTCACCAAGCTTCCTTGATATTTTTTGTGCAAAGGTCTCTTCATGGAAATTAATTAAAAAATATTCTTCCAAGCATAATCTAATTATACCCTTGGATTTATGGTCCATAACATCATATTGAGCAACTTGAGTAAGATCTATAGGCCTTGAAACATTCTCATGAACAACATCCCATAGATCTCGATTGAATTAATAGATCCTCCATCTTTAGCTTCCACATCTCAAAATTATTTCCAAAAAATTTCTCCACCTCTATTCTCCTTGATGAACTTTCCATCTAAACATTCCCGCAACAAGATCACAAAGTTTCTTCTACATAAGCTCCCACTCGAATCTGGATTAGTTCAAAAACCCAACAACCCACAATTGAAACCAAAGGTGATCAAGCTCTGATACCATTTGTAAGAAATCTTAAGTAGCGAAACAAATTCCTACACTAATATTGAGAGGAGAAAAATGCAATACTTTATAGATCTTTAACAATTACAAAAACTTAAACAAAAATATCATGCATACCACAACACAATTATTTACGCGGGGAAAACCCTTTCAGGAGAAAAACCCCACACTCCAAAAGTCGGCTCAATATATTATTCAAAAATCAAAAGACTACAATATACTTGTAGAGCAAGCTTTTCATAGGAGTATCACCACCAAAGATCAAGAGACAACAAGACCTCTATCAGACTCTCAAAACACACCCCCATCTACATACATCCTAGTTTCTTATAAAAAGCTTTATGGAACCTTCTAGAATTAGGGTTTTATAAGGTCATTTTTCATTTAATGTGTTAACAGAAAAGCCTTGACATGTCAACGGGAAAAAACCTTGACATTTTAGTGAGAAAACCTTGACATGTCAGTGGGAGAAAACCTTGATGTGTCAGCGAATTTTTTTTGGGGGTGATGCCCTGAACCCCATATCTTGTTATGAGTGTACAATATTTGCATGATCAGTCGCCACATACAAACATACATCCTATTGACAATAAACTGTATATAATTGCAAGGTTGAGACACATTTTCCCAACATTGTTGTACTAATGGTTAGGAAGGAACATGATTCCTTCAATGTGTGGGTTCATTTACCTTTTCCATAAACAACTAAAGCTTGGAGGGAGTAGCTTGAGGATTTGATCTAGTAATTTTATTTGTGTAATATACTTTAAGCAAGGCCACTATTGTACATGTGATAAATTGTCTCATTGGCTTAATTGTACTTATTAAAATTATTATTGTGGGTTGTACTTATTGACCTAATGTTTTATTCAATGGTTGCACTATTTTATGTACCTATGAAATTACCTTATTAATATAGTTCATTTTTTTTATTCTTTTATATATTTACATTCATTATTATGGGATGTGTTTATAGTTATTCTTCAAAGTAAGAAAATAATCTGGTCACAGATTATACCTTTATCACCATAATTTTGAAGGCATTTAGGTGCTCTATCATAGACTCCATCATTTATCCTCAATAATATAAGAAATCTAATAGAAGTATCAACACTTGAACTCTTAATATTGATAGTTAATTTTAGGAAATCATATTAATCTAATAAAATAATACTTGCAAGATAAATCAAAATAAAAGTATTCTACTAGAAAGAAATACATAACAACAAATACACCCTAGGAGACCTTTTCAAGAAAAAATAATGCCTCCAAATAGATTATACACTAGGAAACCCTTTTGAGAAAAAATATAGCCTCTAAATATATACAATGTATATTTTTAACAACAAAATTATTACAATATAATATTAGAGTACAAACACTCTATCAAGAGAAAGAGAAAATTTGATTTATCACCTCCAATATATGCTTTCCAACATATGAAAATTCTAGAGAATTACAACTTGTGTTGAAATAACATAGTCTACAAGGATGAAGAGACCCGAGGAATAAATGAAGGCTTGTGATAGAATTCATCCACCCACCTTCACATGTTAGCATAGTCAATTTGGTTTCACCACACACATTATGTAAAATGTGCTTATTTTAACAATTACATTGCTCTCAAATGACACATTTTGCAAGAATGTATTCATTGTTGGCATGGTCAAATGATGTTGAGTTAACAAAAATAAAAATGGGGTATTTTAGAGGGACCCATATCCACTTATAGGTCCATAAAAATTTTTTTTAGGTACCATGAACTCCAAGAACTACTTTTTATA
The DNA here is from genome assembly GCA_007258455.2 of Sequoia sempervirens. Lineage (NCBI taxonomy): Eukaryota > Viridiplantae > Streptophyta > Pinopsida > Cupressales > Cupressaceae > Sequoia > Sequoia sempervirens. Next base: position 62,058,244 of record VDFB02075321.1, on the reverse strand, counting down.
GTTTGGCAATTGTTGCTCTTAAGGATCTTAAGAGACTGCACAAAAATAAAAGCCTACAAGGATTGACAGACTTGGAGAAAAAATAGATGCCTTTGATAGCATTTACCGACCCACCTCAATGTGTTGACATAGTTGATTTAGCCTTACCACACACATAATACAAAATATGCTTGTGTTTCATAGCTAGATTGCTCTCAAATGATACATTTTACAAGAATACATTCATTGTTGGCATTTTCAAATTCTATTTATTTTTTAAAAAATGAGATAAGATGTTGTAGAGGGACCCCATATCCACTTGTAGGACTAGACATAACATTTGTAGATGCCACAAACTTCAAGAACTACTCTATCATAGTTTGGTAGTTTTTCACTCTTAGCGCTCCTAAGAGATCACATTAGAATAACATAGCTTATAAGGATCAGAAGACTCAAGGAATGAAAAAGGGAATTTATTACCATTCACTTGCATAGATTGATTTTTTGGCATAGTCTATTTGTCCTTACCGCACATAGAATACAAAAAATATTTGGTTCTAGAGTTACATTGGTCTCAAATGATGCATTTTACAAGAATGCATTCATTGTTGACATTGTCAGATGGTGCTGAATTGAAAAAAATTGAGATAGGGTACTACAAAGATATCACATGTCCAATTTTAGGTATAATAAGAACATTATTTGGTGCCATGAACTTCAAGAACTACTCTGTCATAGTTTGGCAGTTTTTTGCTCTTAAGGCTTTTAAGAGACTGCATCAAAATTATGTAGTTTGCAAGAATTGAGAGACCAAAAGAGTGGATAGAGGAATATGGTAGAATTAAATTACCTACCTTGATATGTTGGAATAGTCAACTTTTCCTCACCACACACATAACACAAAAATGTGCCTATTTCTAGGGTTGCATTGCTCTCAAATGATATTGCATCAATGGGTTATTTTTCAAATAGGTTAGCAGATTAGATTAATAAACAAAACCCAAAGAAACTATGAAACACATTGAAAGCTTAAACAAATTAAAATAGTTATACTTGTTACTCGTTTCCTCCATGATTCATTTCCATAGCACCTTCTAGCTTGCAGTGTATGATTGTTTCCCTTAGATTTGTGTGTGTGAGAAAATGATTGTGACCAAGCCCTTTGCAAGTTTTGAAGGATTTGATGACAAAATAAAGATTATACCTATGACTATGACAAATGACTATAATGCTTATGAGTAATCCAATTCAATAAACTAAATTCCAAGTATGCGAGTAAAATCTAAGCGTAAATATGTCAGAATAACGAAGTCGTGGTAGTAAAAATGTGAGCAAATTGGCATTTTATAGAAAATGTAATTTTGGACAGAAGGATGAGATTGAAAGCTGACAAAGCCTAAAATCAGTGGATGATATTTCATGTGACAATCCCTAATTAGGGTTAGGGAAAAATTATTAAATGAGTGGTCAAGATGTCATTTGAGAAAATCGAATCGGCGGTCGAGAATAAATGTGACAATTAGTCAAAAAGATAAAGATTTTTGAAAATCAAGAAGATAAAGACTACTTGATTTGTAAGATTCGAAAAATCAATAAGATAAAGGTTGAACCGAAAAGTAGATTTCAAAAATCAAGAATTTGCTCAATTACTTGATTTTTGGAAGAAGATTACCATTTTGAATTAAATTAATTCAAAATATGGATTTTGTGTGACAGTAAATAATTGATTTTCAGTTTATTTACTAAAATGAAGTGATAGTTAATAATGTGAGATCATTTAAACAAAAAAATTATTTAAAATGAGAGAAATGTTAAATTAGGTAATTAAATAATTAGAGATAATTATTTAATTTAGAGAATGGACCCAATAATTAAATAAATTAATAAATCTATTTAATTATAAGAAGAGTTAAGAATAGTGACATATTAAATAAATAAATAAGATATATTTATTTAATAATCAAGAAGACATAATGAATAAAGATAATTAAATAAATTAATAAATTTATTTAATTATAGGAAGATTTTAGACAATTAGCCATGTATTGAATAAATAAATAAAATTTATTTATTTAATAATTATGAAGAATAAAAGAGATACAAATTAATTAAATAATTATGAATTATTTAATTAATAGTCCAATGTGGACCAAGGACATAATTAAATGTCATAATTATGCTAGGACAAAAGATGAAAAATAAAGCTTGCAGGCCTAGGTCATTTTTAAGTGTTTACATTTTTCCCCTCTTTGTCACAATGTAATGTCGCATTGTGACAAAGAAAATAAGTCAGAAACATGCCCCAGTGAAGGTATAGAGTATCGATGCCCCCTCGGGAAAATTTTCAAATTTGGGCTAGGTGACAAAAAAATTTGGAAAGTGTCCCGATAAGTCAATATAATGATCAGAAAGACAATGGCGCAATCAATTTCAAATTTTGGCATGTTTAGAGCAGCCAAAAGGGTGGTCAAAGTTGGTCAAAAGGGCCTCTAGCAATAAAAGAGTTGACAAATGTCATTTTGACTTTATAAATAGGTTGATAATGGGGTGAAAGTCAATTCATTTTCACTATTCACCTTAGCAATTTTGAGAGTGTCGAGCGAAGAGAACTGTAGCAGACATGGTGATTCCAGTGACCCAGCATCACGGAGAGATTGTGTAGACCCATAGGTGACCCGAGGGCTCAAAGCCAGTGGTATGTACCCCTAGCCCACTTTGTCATTTTATTGTTTTATGTGTAAAATTTAGGGTTTTAGAGTCAATAACAATTGCACTGCGACGCATATGCATGCGCGTAAGCTGCAATCGCGTGCGCGTTCAATGCATTTGATGCATCGCATAATATTTTCAAGGCTGGCCCATTGATTGTGTCACATTCGCAAGAAATCGCGATGCATTCATCAAAACGAGCCGTAATTGACAAGCGGAATGACGCATTCACAATAGTGCAACGCATTTGAGGTCAAAAATGATGCATATGATTTAAATGACGCATATGTCAAAATTCACAATGCAAACGCCCTATTGTGACACAATTGGTAGACATAATGATGCATTCGACATGTTGAGATGCAAGCAAAGTACGAAACGACACAAATGCTTTATTGTGACGCAATTGAAGTCAACGTGACGCAATTGACTTTGACTTTGACCAAAGCTGATTTTGATGGGTCTCAAATTTTTAATGCTTTTGAGTGACACAAATGATAATGATAATTGTCTATAAGGGGATGATGCATTGTTTGATCATGTGTAGAGACAGCTAGTGCCCATCTATATGCAAGAGAGCAAGCCATCAACCTTCCAGTTTCGTGATTAGCTAAGTCCACGAGAGAAATGACGGTTGATGCAGTTGGGTTTGTATTATGTTGCCTATATGCCTGTTATTCGGGCGAATAGGGGACTGTTGACTGCATTGTGCGAGAGATGGCACTCAGAGACATGTTCTTTCCATTTGCCGATAGGAGAGGCTACCATGACTTTGGAGGATGTCTACTATAGTTTATGTGTGTCGATCTGAGGAGAGCAGATCGTCTATGACCCTCAACACGGTTATCAGACCTTTACAGACTACTATCATGATGAGGGTACATGACTTAGCATCAAGGGATACGAGATTCGCTGGGAGTTTATGGCAGAGCACTGTGGTCGGTTTGATGCACTACTAGCGACATTGATCGGTGGAGTACTGATTCCTGCTCCTCCTCGACCACATGCTCCTCCTAGGCCACGTGCTTGTGACCTACACCCTCCTACTCCCATCTAGGCTCCTCCTCCTCTCTCTCCTCCTCCTCGCCTACCTCTAGGATGGCATCCAGTGCCCCTCTCACTACACACTGTCTCACCCTCTTGCCCTGCCTCCTCCCATCTCTCCTCTGTCTCCAGTCATCCCCTTTGTCATCCCCATCACCTCCATCATCTTCGTCTCCCCCTCCACCTCTGCCTTCATCCCTACCTCCATCTCTCCCTTTTCCTCTACCTCTATCACCACCTCTACCCCCTCGCCTGGCTCGTGGAACATGAGGTATAACTGATCTCCTATCAATCGGCGCTGGCCCATCTGGATCTATCAGTGGCACTGGTCGATGTGCCTTCCACCACAAGTCATAGTCAGCGGTCATCCCAGGATCTACAATCCAACCCCTCCATCCCAACTGCTATGCCACTAGCCCATCAATCTGCTACAGGTGGAATTGGATTATGACAACTTCATCTTCAATGTCTCTAAATCTATCTTCATGCTTTCTGCATCCTCCCCTCAATTCACCAATGCTGACAATGGAATTTCCTTAGTCTACTTGCAACTAATCAATTGGGACCAACAAGGCCTGCCAGTCCTGAATACCTTTTAGAATGATGAGGCCATCACAGAATTTATGGGATTACGTGAGGGCATACCCAGTGGTGATCACAAGGCAGGATTCGCCATTGACCTAGATTTTGTAGCCTACTTCAGCAAGATTGCTCCATCCTCCAGACGTAAAATTAAAAATAAGAATAAAGAAAAAAATGAAATGTCTTAGGTGAAAACCAAAAGGCACCTTCTGAGGATAAAAAAGTAAAAAAAAAGGATGTATCTGTGGGTGAAAACCTCTCTGAGGCGCCCAAAGATGGAGGACTAGACTTTCTCCCTGTAACTCAAGAGAAATCAGCTATGCTCATAGAGGACACCATAGAAGACAACATATCAACCATAGAAGATCCCAAAATGGTCCTCTTTGTTGCATCCTTGACTGAAGAAGAGAAATCAGAATTTAACAAATTCTTTGCCAAATGTAAAATCAACTTTGCATGGTCCTGTGCGGACATGCCTAGACTAGACCCAGAATTGGTTTTGCACCATCTACCATTATTGCCAAATGCCAAACCAGTTAAACAGAAGCTACGCAAAATGCATCCTCAGGTCACTCTATTAGTCAAGGCTGAGTTGAAGAAACTTCTAGATGCTGGGTTCATACAGTTTATTGATTATGTTGAATGGATATCTAACCTGGTGCTAGTAACAAAGCCAAATGGGATGATCCATGTCTACATAAATTTTAGAGAATTAAACAAGGCATGTCCAAAAGATGATTTTTTGCTACCAAATATAGATATCATAGTCGACCTCACGGTAGGATACAAGATGCTATCCCTCATGGACGGTTTCTCAGGATATAATCAGATTTGTATTTCCCCCAAAGATCAACATAAAACAACATTCACTTGCCCTTGGGGTACATACTATTGGAATGTCATGTCGTTTGGTCTTAAAAATGTGGGCGCCACGTATCAAAGGGCTATGACCACAATATTTCATGACATGATGCATAAAATAATGGAAGATTACATGGATGACCTTTTGGCTAAATCAATAACAAGAAAAGACCATCTGAAAGTGTTAGACACAATTTTCAAGAGGTTGGAAGAATATAAAGTCCAATTGAATCCTAAGAAATGCATCTTTGGCGTAACATCTAGAAATTTTTTGGAATACATAGTTTCTCGAAGAGGCATTGAGGTCGATCCAGCCAAAGTCAAAGCCATCATGGCCATGCCTCCTCCCAGAGGAATAAGTGAACTCCAGACATTACAAGACAGGGTGCAATCTATCCGGCGTTTCATAGCATAATTGGCCAAAAAGTGTCAACCATTCCAATATCTTATGCACAAAGGCATCCCTTTCGTGTGGACAGATAAATGCCAAGAGGCCTTTCAACAAATAAAAGACAATCTATTATCACCGCCCATCCTTATGCCTCCCATTCAAGGAAAACCTTTGATCCTATACATCTCAGCAACAACTTCGGCACTGGGGGCATTACTAGCACAAAACAACCTCGAGGAGAAAGAAAGGGCCATATATTATATCAGTTGGACACTGGTTGGGTATGAACTAAATTACACTTTAATTGAACGTGCTTGTCTAGTGGTGGTATTTGCAACCCAGAAGCTAAGACATTATATGTTGAGCCATCAGAAACAGTTGGTAGCAAAGATTGACCCCCTCAAATACCTATTGAGTCATGCAACATTAACAAGATGTTTGGAAAAATGGGTCATGATTTTGAGCGAATACATCATCCAGTATGTAGAAAGAAAAGCAATCAAAGGACAACTGATTGCAGATCAACTGGTAGATGTGCCTATGAAAAGTGATCATCCATTAGTGGCAGATTTCCCAGATGAGTCAAAATTCCATACGAAACCTAAGTCACCTTGGAGACTATACTTTGAAGGATCTCATACTAATCATGGCTCGGGGGCAGGAATACTATTTATCACCCTTGAAGGAGACTCCATTCCTAAATCCTTCCGCATATCTTTCCCATGTACAAATAATGTGGCAGAATATGAAGCACTTGTTACCAGACTTAAAATGGCAATAAAATGGAAAATCAGAGCACTGCATGTCTATGGGGATTCTCAGTTATTCATCAACCAAGTTAACGATGACTACGACACTAAGGATGAGAAACTAATGCCCTACAAATGAATGGTTGATAGCTTTCAGACATATTTCCATACAATGAATTTTGAGCAAGTTTCGAGAGCACAAAACAAGGTAGCAGATGCAATGGATACGATCAACTCTCTCCTTGACATTCTGAGTAATATGCCTCAGCTGGAGTTCTTGGTAGAACAACTGTTGGTCCCCGCCTATGACATTCTAGAATCAAAGATGGTCTGTGAGCTTCTTGGTCCCGATTCTCACTGGTACCAAGACATTCATGACTACCTTAAATCCCAAACCCTTCCCCCTAATCTATCCAATAACCAGAGGAAGTCTTTTATCTGAAAAGTCACAAGATATGCCATCATTAGTGGCACCCTTTATCGTCGTAGCTTTGATGACACTCCTTAGATGTCTCGACACTAACGAAGCACGCACAACCTTACATGAAGTACATGAGGGTATATGCAGGTCTCATTCGAGTGGTCCTACTCTAGCCAAGAAGATAACTAGACTTTGGTACTATTGGCCGACAATTGAGAAAGATGCACTAGAATATGTCAGGACTTGTCACCAATGCCAGATTCACAGTGATTTGATTCATGCTCTAGCGCAAGAACTTCAGCCGATCACTTCTCCTTGGCCCTTCGCATAATGGGGACTCGACCTTGTGGGTAAGATCCGTCCTACCTTATCAAATGGCCAAAAATTCATCATCACCGCCACTAAGTATTTTACAAAGTGGATCAAAGCCATCCACCTGACATACATAATCGAAAAACAAATCTCCAAATTCATTCTTAACTACATCATTTTCCGGTATGGTCTTTTGTAATCTATCATCACTGACGATGGACGTCCATTTAAAAACTAAGATGTTCATGAGTTATGTGAGTGACTTCACATCCAACATCATTTTTCCTCTCCATATTACCCACAGGGAAATGGTCAAGCTGAGGCATCAAATAAAACCATTGTTAAAATCCTGAAAAAAGACTGTCAATGATGCTGGCCGTGACTAGCATATTTAACTCAACCCTGCTCAGTGGGCTTATCGCACCAACATTCGTACACTCACGGGAGCCACTCCATTTTCCCTGGTCTTTGGAGTTGAGGCCATCTTTCCCATTGAGGTTGAAATTCCTTCTTTACGAGTCTCCCTGAAAGGTCTAACTGATGATGAGGAGTACAGACAGTCGCACCTACATGAGTTAGAGATGCTAGAGGAAAGAACGCATAATTCCTTGAACCATTTGTTGGCATATTAGAACTGTATCTGTCATAGTTACAACAAGAAATTCATGGTCAGGAAGTTTTACATTGGTGACCTAGTCCTCATGCAGAACCCTAAGAATCAGGCTGACAAAGAAAAGCCAGGCAAGTTTGAACCAAACTAGTTAGGTCCTTATGTCATCATATCCTCTTTTGGTTTTGGAGCGTATCAGCTAGCTACTCTAGATGGTGAACAATTGACAGAGCCTATCAATAGTCTACATCTTCAGAAGTTATATGCATAGCATCAGAAAGTCAAGCTGAAAACCTTAAAATATAAAAAAAAAAATTGAAAATGATAAAAAAATTGTTGCCTTGATGAAAACCTAGAAAAGAGGCATCTTGGCGGCACCAAAAAATGAAAAAAATGACAAAAATAGTAAAGAGAAATAATTTGTCCAACAGTGAAAACCTGGCAAACAGGTGCTTTGGATAAGTACCATGGTGAAAACCTGGCAAACAGGCACCATGCATAGTCAATTATTGCTTTGCCATCTACTGTCACTTTATCTGTCTTGGTCTATGATGGAACACATTTTTTGTCACCACCATGACACTTGACATGACATCATATGCCTCCTCTCATGGTTGACAAATGGTTGACATCCAATCCTGCATACTATCCATCTAGCATCGCATGCATATCCCTTTCATGTCCTTTAAAATTGGTTGTCTTGGACTTGATTAGGGGCATAAATTCTATCACGTAATCATAGTGGGTATGGCACATGGTCTCAACAATTGAAAAACATCCTGAAAGAAAGACAAAAACATTGCAAAACGTCCTAAAAAAAGAAGACAAAAAATATTGCAAAACGTCCTGAAAAAAGACAAAAAACATTACAAAATGTCCTGAAGAAAGACAAAAAATATTACAAAAGTCCTAAAAAAATAAAAACATTATAAAATGTCCTAAAAAAGACCTAAAAATTGAAAAGCGTCCTGAAGAAACCCCAACAAAGTCAAAATTTCTAGAAAACACAAAAATAGAGTCATTCCTTGTCAAGTCCGTCAAATCAATCAGTCTTTGTCATTTGTCCGAACTACGTTGTCTCTACGCATTTGCTGCGTAGGAAAGACTCATTTTCGAGTCCCCGAGACATTAGGTCAGTTCTTTTAGGTTGTCAAAATCAAAATCATGATTCAATCTTTGGTCATCAAGACAAATTCATTGGTCATGTCGAACTACGGGGTCTTTGAGTGTATGACGTAGGTAAGGCCATCTGTCGATGAACCCCCGAGGCCGCACTAGGTCAGTCCCTTAGGGTTCATGATATTACATTGGAACATGCGTCAAAATTTCTTCAAGTCAAACAAGTCATCTCAAAATAAGAAAATTATTGCAACCAAATTATGGCAATCATTTGTTTAGCACGATAATCTCATCAGTACGTCAATCATATCGGTAGGACAATATCGACATATAGTCAACACAAGTCAAACTTTAGTCAAACTTCAATCAAATTGTCAACTCTTGGTTATCCTTCAGATGTGTCTTTCTGAAGAACAAACTTTGTCATTTATGCCTTGGGATGTGTCCTTCCTAGGCATTGTCACTGTCATTATCATTGGCATTTTGAGGGATCCCTTTCGACATTTAGGGATCAACCCTCTCAACGTCAACATTATTTAGAATGTGTCCTTCCTGAATTTGGAAATTTTTGACATTCGTCATCCTAGCATCGTTAGAACCTTGACACCCTAACATCTCAACATCATCAAACCTGACATCTTGACATTAAAAAACTTGGCATCCAGACACACTTGGCAAACACTTGGCATTTGTCTGTGGCTTTTTTATCATGTTACTAGTTTTTCAGCGAGGTCCTGACAACATGATTTAGAGAAGCAGTGACGTATCATGACGTTGGTCTTGTATTTTGACACTCATGTTACTAGTTTCTCAGCAATGTCCTGACTACGAGATTTAGAAAAACAATGATGTATCATGATAATGGCTTTATTTTGTCCTTTTGGAAATCATGTTACTAGTTTCTCAAGGATGTCCTAGAAATAAGATTTAGAGAAGCAACGACATTTCATGACTTGTCCTTCTTGTCTTTTTCTGCTTGTGGTTGGTTACGAAAAAAAGATTGGGGCAATTGCGCTCTTAGTATGAGTCATGATCATCCTTGTCTGTGACTTCTTGTCTTATGTGATGGTATGACCTTGCACACCTTGATTTATGTCATATCATGGTGTTTGTTGGCCATCACAATAATCTGCCCAATGATGATTAAGAGCAATAAATATTAAAGTTCTATGGTAAAGTTTTGAAGGATTTGGTCTAGGAACTAACATGCATCTCCTTTTGTCTTGACATCTTCTCTCGTCCGTTTCTTGATGATATCTTGTGACATACAAAAACATAAGTGCATACATAATCATATAGACATTGCATTAGGGCCATACATACATCATCCATAGCATTAAATCATATCTATTACATTACATATTGCATTATACATAGTCATGCATTAACATAATCATAAACATGGCATCCATTCAAATAAATACATTATGTGTATCATCATCATCCATGACACAACATCAACACAACATACAACTAGGCATTGCATTATCATGGCATCACATCATAAGTAACCATCATAGGACATACATAACAGGACATATAAATAAATACCATCATCCATCATAAATGCATATCATACATAAATCATCCATCATACATCATAGTGCATAAATCAAATAACATCACATAACACACATGTAGGCCGCATCAAAACTGCATCATATATATAACATCATCTCAAAAAATATAATGTCATAGGATAAAGTCTAGAGATATCCCAAAAATGGAGCTTGAAGGCTCGATAGTCAATACATAATGTGTCATAACATAAAGTCTAAAACATGAAGCCACATATAGTAAGCATGTCCCTATGAAGTGCTCTCCTCATCCCCTCATGACGAAGAGTGTGGTGACTGAGGATCGATGCCTAGCACGGAGGTAATCGGTGGAACTATAACGACCTTTGTCTATGAACCCAATGGAACTGACACTAATGGCATCATCTCCATGATAACATGTATTTGTGACGACACTACAACATGACTCTATGAAGTCAAAGAATTTGTCACTAGAGGGGGACCGGGTACTGATCTATGGCCTGAACCTGATGACCCATGTGAGTACCCTGACCTGTGACTGGAGGAGTGTCTGTGATGTGACCTGTGACTCAAAGTATGCCCTAAAGAGGTTGAGCCCCCTGCACTACTCTGGCTACCACTACCACTACCTATTTGTGTCCTAGTCAAAGTGGGATCTCTCATCTCAGCTGGCATGACCTGCTCATATAACTGCCTATATCACCCAAGCCATACGCTAATCCTTCCAAAATCCTTAGCTATATCTGTAGATGGTCCTATACATAGTCATGCAAACTCTGTACACCACTGTGTTGCCTCCTATTAGCGGATCACTGCCTGATCCCGCTCTACTTGAGTCACCTCTAACTCTACCTATAGTGCTTTGACCTATGCAACACTCTCATCCAATCTCCTTTGTAAGTCTGCCACCCTCTAGTCTGTCGTGGTGTCATGGGGCAATGCCAAGCTGGATGGTACCCCCTCCTCTCCCTCCACCATGCTCCGTCTCAACTGTCTCTCGGCCTCATCAATGGTATCATCCTCGTCATCCTCCCCTGTATCCTCCTCTCCTCCGCCTCCCTCCTGCTGTGGTATATCAACATCCATCTCAGCCTCTAGTTGAACCTCCTCCTCCCCAACCTCTTGATCTTGTCTAGCCTCCTCCTTGGCCACATGCTCTTCCTCGGCCACGTGCTCGTGACCTACACCCTCCTGCTCCTGTCTAGGCTCCTCCTCTCTCTCCTCACCTACCTCTAGGATGGCATCTAGTGCCCCTCTCACTGCACGCTGTCTCACACTCTTGCCCTGCCTCCTCCCATCTCTCCTTCATCTTCGGTCATCCCCTCCATCATCCCCATCATCTCTGCCACCTCCATATCCCCCTCCACCTTTTCCTTCCTCCCTACCTCCATCTCTCCCTCTACCTCTACCTCTTTCTCCACCTCTGCCCCCTCACCTGGCTCATGGCACACGTGGTATAACTGATCTCCTATCAATTAGCGCTAGCCCATCTGGATCTGTCAGTGGCACTAGTCGATGTGCCTACCACCACAAGTCATAGTCAGTGGTTGTCCTAGGATCTACAATCCCACCCCTCCATCCCCACTACTACGCCATTATCTCATCAATCTGTTGCATAGAAAACGGTACAGGAATAGGTGGACCCCAGGCTCAATCCCTCAAAAATCTAGCATACTCGGCTGTGCCTACTGGCACACCCTGCTGCTCTCCAAACTGTCTCAGTACACGCTATGGAAGATACATCTCTATGATGAGTTGACTCTGCACTGTCCTCTCAATCAAGTAATGGTATTGTCTGCACAAGCTAAGGTGGTCATCCTCATCATCCCACTGCTCACAGTCTCTATAGGGCGTCCAAATGAATGCAATCATGGTGTCAATCCGATGGTGCCACTGACCTGTCTCTCCAACCCTTATCTGCTATAGAGCACCGGCATAGTAATACGCATATGGCATCCCCTCTGCTAGCTGTGGTCTCTGGATAGGAGGTCAGAATATGGCCACATGCTCCCAGGCCCATATCATTAGCAGTGTCATGCCACACCCAATGCTCTATGCCCCTATAGGCCACCTCATGGAGCTGATGGTAAAGCATGCCTAACAAGTAGGTCCCCTAGGCATAAACAGTCCTATTTCATCTTATGCCCACTAGAACATCACCCCAACCAATGGGAAACTAGTGTTTGCGGCGGTCAGGAATCAATACTCCACTGATCAATGTCATTAGCAGTGCATCAAATCGGCCATAGTGCTCCTCCATAAACTCCCAGCGGATCTCATATCCCTTGATGCCAAGTCCTGCACCCTTGTCGTGATAGTAGGCTATAAAGGTCTGATAACTGTTTTGAGGGTCATAGATGATCTGCTCTCCTTGGATGGACAAACGTAAAATATGGTAGACATCCTCTAGAGTCACGATAGCCTCTCCTGTTGGCAAATGGAAAGAACATGTCTCTGAGTGCCATCTCTCACACAACGTAGTCAACAGTCCCCTATTTGCCTGAATAATGGGCATATAGGCAACATAATACAAACCCAACCGCATCAACTAGTCTTGGACTCATGAAATGTAACCACCACACACTACAAATAAAGAATTAGTAACACAAAAAACCCCTATGCTAGGTAGAATGCAGAGGAAAATCAGAATGCAGAAGAAAACCAGAATGTAAAACAACCAAGAACAGAAAACAAAAAACCCAAAAGAAAAATTTGAAAAGAATTTTTACCAGGAAAATGCGTCACATCAGAGTGATTGCATCGCGGTCCTTCATTTTGGTTTAATATGAAAATGTGTTGATTGGTTGTCCAAATGCGGCTCGTTATGTCAAATGAGGCTTTCTCGACTACGATTGCAGCTCAGCAGAGCGAGTGCAATGTTTTAGATGTCGAATGCATCGCGACATAGTGGATGCAGCTCGACAAAATGCAAATGTGTCGTTTCATACTTGTACCTACAAAAAAAAACCAAAAATCGTACAAAAAACAAAAAAAATAAAATGCGTCGGGTTCACCAATGTATCAATGGGTTATTTTTCAAATAGGTTAGCAAATAGATTAATAAACAAAACCCAAAAAAACTATGAAACACATTGAAAGCTTAAACAAATTAAAATAGTTATACCTATTACTCGTTGCCTCCATGATTCATTTCCATAGCACCTTCTAGCCTGCAACGTATGATTGTTGCCCTCAAATTTGTGTGTGTGAGCAAATGATTGTGACCAAGCCCTTTGCAAGTTTTTAAGGATTTGATGGAAAAATAAAGATTATACCTATGACTATGACAAATGACTATAATGCTTATGAGTAATCCAATTCAATAAACTAAATGCCAAGTATGCGAGTAAAATCTAAGCGTAAATATGTCAGAATAACGAAGTCGTGGTCACAAAAATGTGAGCAAATTGACATTTTATAGAAAATGCAATTTTGGACAGACAAACGAAATTGAAAGCAGACAAAGCCTAAAATCAATGGATGAGATTTCATGTGACAATCCCTAATTAGAGTCTGGGAAAAATTATTAAATGAGTGGTCAAGATGTCATTTGAGAAAATCGAATTGACGGTCGAGAATAAATGTGACAATTAGTCAAAAAGATAAAGATTTTCAAAAATCAAGAAGATAAAGACTACTTGATTTGTAAGATTCAAAAAATCAATAAGGTAAAGGTTGAACTGAAAAGTAAATTTGAAAAATCAAGAATTTGCTCAATTACTTGATTTTTGGAAGAAGATTACCATTTTGAATTAAATTAATTTAAAATATGAATTTTGTGTGATAGTAAATAATTGATTTTCAGATTATTTGCTAAAATGAAGTGATGGTTAATAAAGTGAGATCATTTTAAATAATTAAAGATAATCATTTAATTTAGAGAATGGGCCCAATAATTAAATAAATTAATAAATCTATTTAATTATAAGAAGAGTTAAGAATTAGTGACATATTAAATAAATAAATAAGATATATTTATTTAATAATCAGGAAGACATAATGAATAAAGATAATTAAATAAATTAAGAAATTTATTTAATTATAGGAAGATTTTAGACAATTAGTGACGTATTGAATAAATAAACAAAATTTATTTATTTAATAATCATGAAGAATAAAAGAGATATGAATTAATTAAATAATTATGAATTATTTAATTAATAGTCGAATGTGGACCAAGGACATAATTAAATGTCATAATTATGCTAGGACGAAAGATGAAAAATAAAACTTGGAGGCCTAGGTCATTTTTAAGTGTCTATAGATATGTTTTGCAATAATACATTCATTATTGGAATGGTCAAACGATGTCAATTTGACCAAAACAATGAGAGGTTAACGTGGAGGGACCTCATATACACCTATAGGTCTAGAAAAAATATTTATAGATTCCATGAAATCCAATAACTACTCTATCATAGTTTGATAATTTTTTGCTCTTCGGGATCTTAAGAGACTACGTTGAAATAATGTAGCTTGTAAGGATTGAGAGAACCGAGGAATGAATAGAGGCCTTTGTTAGAATTCATTCACCCACCCTAATATGTTGGCACATTTAGTTTGGCCCTACCATGCATAAAACAAAAAACATGTATGTGTTGTGCAGTTTCTGCACACATGCCCCGATGAAAGCAAGGACCCTCTTTTGCTTTCACTCTTGTTCTTTTGGCCCTTATATTTTGGGGATTTGTGTTGCCTTGGCATGAGCTTAAAGTGTTCATCTTTCTTGCCTAGGTGTTTTCCCCAAGTTACATAATGAAAATCTTATGTTTTTGGCCAGGTTCAGATTTTTGAGCCAGTTCAGGATTTTTCGCCCTCTCTGGATTTTCTCATATTGCGCTCGAAGTCCTGCTCAGCCTGTTTTACACTGCAATTCGGAGATTTATGACCTTCATGGAATTTCGCTCGGGCCAAATTTTTCCAGAATTTCATCCTACCGTCGGGTTTCCGATTTCCTTCAACTCATCTGGTTAGTTGCGTTTATGATTGCTCCTTGTATGAATTGTATTTGGTTGATCTTTGGGAGATTTTCTTACCATTATGCTTTCTCATTGGCGTCTTGTTAAGTTGAGATATTTGATCTAGTTGTGCTTTGGTGTTATCAACTTGCTCTGCACGTTCATGGTTAAAATATAGGGTTTCATGCCTAGGGTGTCCCCATTTCTTTTCCATTTTCTTTCAATTGAGCCTAGAATTCAAGGAAGATCTATTGAAGGTTCTGATTTAGCTAGTTTCGTACTTGGGGTCCTCAAATTCATGATCTTTGATCAATTTGAGTGAAGTTGTGGCCGATATTCAGGTTTTCTGCCAACTTTAGGATTTTCTTGTGCTGGTGGATTTTCCCGACTTTCACTTTTCTCCTGTTTTTCCCGGATTTAGCAATTTTCTGGAGTTTCACCTTCCTCACGGATTTTCGTCTCATCCATATTTTTCCAAAAAGTTCTTTGTTCCTTCATTTTGTTCGAAATCTGCTAACTGTTGCTTCGTTCGCAAAAATCCGTCCCATGCGAATTTCTCTGGAATTTGGTGGAGGACAAAGAATTGTGAGATAACATGGGTTGTTAATAAATGATTATGCATTTCATGATTAATTTGAGCTATTTTGGGATCCCATGTGCTATTTCTTGATTGATAATGATCGAATTATGTTACTTATGGGTGTTTTTGTGCTTATTTCACCAAAATCCACCTAGGCCATATTTTTTTGGAATTTCCCTTTTGGCTCGGATTCCACAGTTGACTCAAAATCTCGGATTGTGTTGTCTACGCTTTGGTGATGTTTTTGGTTTGATCTTGATTTGTGTTTGAGTTTATTTGGATTACGAATACATTACTGATGGTGTGCTAAGCTTGATTTTCATGTTGTAATGAATATTAATGGTGGTTTTGCTGAGTGCAATCTAAATTTTGCCGAGTCATCAAGGAAGTTCTAGAGATGAAGTTATATATGTGAAAGAAATTCAAAATATTGGCTACTTCCCCTTGGCCAACTTGGTGAGGTGCGCTCAAGCTAGAGAGGGAAATTAATGCAAGGCTGCATCAAATTTTGTATTTCCCTATCATTTTCCTTGCGCCTTGGTTTAAATTATGTTGAAGATCCTAGGCTGACCTGGATTGAGTTCAAGCATTTAGTGCATATTTATCCTATTTTGAATTCTTCTTGGGCCAACCTATTTTATGGCCGTTATTATTGTAAACATTTGTTGAGGCCAAATTGTTTTGGCTATTTTATGATTGTAAAATCCCTTTCTTGGCCGAAATGCTTTGGGGATTCCTATAAATTGGGCATTTTTCCTCATTTGTAATATATAGAATAGATACACAGATAGCTAGAGATATTTTTTATACAAGAGCGAATTAGGTAGTAGAGGAGAGGTAGAAGTTAGTCAATTTCTTAGCAAGTGTTGTAACAAAACATTAGAATTGTTGCTGAAATTTGGTGATTCAATACAATTAAGGACATTGTGATTTTCTGGTGATCTCTTTTGTGTTGACTTATCTTGCATGGTTCTTATAATTCTATCTTTCAAATTGCTCAAGGTTATTAGATATATGTTAGATTTAGATTTAGATCTGATTCAATGGTGTTTATGATTTAATGCTTGAAGTGTTGTAGCAGTCCCTGGTCCATACTTTTTGCAGCTAGTTGATTGTTAGTTGCTTTACAAAGTTAGCCTGGACCTTTATATTCATTGTGCTTAGTTCAATCATGGAGATTTATTCATTTCAATTGCAATTGGGTTGTCTTGGATGGATGTTCATGATCTAAAAATATTTAATTCCTTAGAAGATTGCACTATTTCTGTAAGATTGTAGATTCATCTTGGTCAAGCAGGGATTAGTTTATGAGGGATTGGTCCATTTCAAGTATTTCATCATTTGCATTGTTAATCTTAGGAGTAGTTAAATTTAGGAATCTCTCTAAAACCCTAATCTTTTTTTATTTCTTTATCATTTGAGTTAGATTTAGGATTAAAGTATCTTTACATTAATAGATCTGATAAGTTCATGATCCAGTATTTGCTTGTAGTAAGGTCCCTTTGTGATTACCAACATTTTCACATTTATCATTGAGTTGTTTATGCATTGTCAAGACTTGACATTAGAGGCCTTGGGGTTATCTCTTGAGGCTTGCTGATAGAGATTTACCTTTCAAGAGAGATAGGATTTCATATTCTGTTTGAGTTGTTGCTATGTAGAAAACATCATCAACAGATTGGCACTAGAAGGAGGGCCTAAATAAGCAAAGTTGGATTGATTTTTGTCTACCATCTCTCCCGAAAGATTCAGAAGAAGAACCAGATCTACTCTAGGAGAGGTAGAATTTCAAGAATTACCAGTCCCTACTAGGTCAAGAAGGACCAACAGAAAGGGAGAATCATCATCCACCCAATCACCTCCATCATCTCCATCATTCTCATCTTCATCAAGTTCATTTGAGTCTGAGTATGAGGACATTCCCATTCCACAACCTCAGCCAGTCGTAAATCAACCATTACCACCCCCACCTCCACCAATGGCTTTCCTAGCTAATAACCCATCTCCATTGAGTTTCGCTAATTACAATGTTATGCCCAAGAACCTTGAGCACTTTTGTTCAAAGTTCCATGTTAATGTTTCCAATAGAACTGTTGAAGAACACATTAGGATCTTTCAGACTAGCCTCAAGGATAGGGGAATCAATCATGAGGATGTAGCATGTAGGCTCTTTCCTTAGTCCTTAGGAGAATATGCATTCTATTGGTATAATCACTTACCTGTCGGGTCTATTCAGCATTGGACTGAACTAGAGATTGCATTTTTGCAAAATTTTAGGATTCCCATTAGTTCCAATGAGCTCTATCACTAGTTCACTAATGTTAAGAGAGAATTTAATGAGCCTATAGGGTACTTTAACAATAGGTTTCATTATGCCTATACCTGACTGCAGGCCCCCTATGCTATTGATGATCCCATTGCTTTAGAAGTCTATTATGAGGGACTTGATAGTCTGACAGCCACTTTCATGAAATGGAGAAACAATCCTCCTAATACTTTGCTTGACCTATATGCAGAGGCTGTAAAGGTTAGTACTACCTTAAGATAACATTTGTTTGGACCTTTACCATCATTAGGACCCACTGCTCACCCTCGACAAGTCCCAGCTCTCAACCAGGCTCTCACCAATCATACTCCAATCATGAATCTGGTTCCTCAGTTGCCTATGGTTCCCCATCCACGGTCTCTAGTGAGTCAAATGCCACCTACAGTCAGTTATCCCCATCAAAGTGCGAATTAGCCTCTTCATCCACTATCTCATGCTAGCTATCCCCCATATCTATAGAGTTTTGAAGTCTTGAACCAAACATTAAATACCAGCACTGCAGCAAGATATTCCCAAAATAATGTGAGCCAACCTCCATATAGAAATCTTGACTAGGAGAGACTGGATGATTTGACCGAGCAAGTGAAGAAGCTAAAAATGGAGGTAACTTACTTGAGGAACCAGAACAGTCAATTGCAAGTTGCTCAGAGAAATATGCAGTCCAATCAAAGTAGAGAAAGTTGAGAAAATCAACAAGGACAACACTTTGATAGAGGGCAACGTCCTAAAAGAGGATATAACCATGACAGAGGATATAGTAATGACAGGGGATATAACAATGACAGAGGACAAAATTATGATAAAGGACAATCTTCAGGCCAGAACTTTGATAGAGGACAAGGTGGTGGACAAGGGTTCAACAGGAGAAAACCACCAGGATAAAACAAGACTTGGAATACGAGGCCTAACAATGGAGGAGTCCCTACTCCATTGGATCAACCAGTCAATCAGTTAGTTAATCAAGAGAAGCCTCCTAGTGGTGTATATTTAGTTGAAGTTGCATTATCGGGATGGTGTAGGCTCCATAAAATAAGTCAGCATTCTGAGTTAGATTGTCAAGAGTTCCAAACAATAGCTTCAATCTTCTAGTATGAAGTGGAGAACAATTTGAGTAGTCAGGAGATGGTGCCATATATTCCATATGATTCACCAATGTTGGTACTGAACCATGCTCCTTTTCTATAGAGCAAAGATAATGTGCCTAAAGAAGAATTAGACCAGCTCAAGGAAGAGGCAGACCAGGTATGTAATGGAGATGAGCTTTCATAGTTATTTGATGAAAATCCAATAAATGACAATGGCCCCTTGGACGAGGAAGAAGCTTATGTTGAAGAAGTACAGACTTTCCAGAGGCCTGTTAAGAAGTATGATTTGAGAGACATGCCACATAGACATCCATAGGCTGGAGGCCCTTTTACCACCTCCATTCTACCAAACAACTTCACCACTGCTCCAGATCCTAATACCAACAATAATCTATTGTATCCTCATGTGTCTAAGTAGTATCTGTCAAAGGAAGGACAAGTACAGATGGACATGTCAAAAGGAAGGAGTGTTGAAACAAGCAAAGACTGAGTGGTGGAGTACCCAAAAGAGACTCCTGTTGATCTAAGTGAAGAACAACTGGCCATATATGTTGCATAAGAACTCAAGAAACTTAAGGTAAGTCTATCTATATTTGAGTTATTGAGAGTTCCAACCATTAGGAATGCAGTTCTAGGAGCTTATAATGCAAATTCCATATCACAAGATAGATCAGTTAGTGAAAGTATCAATAAAGTATTTAACTCTCAAACAATAGGAAGGAAAAATTAGACTCATGATCAAGTGAGTGTGCCTCTTGGAGATAAAGAAAAAGAGAAAGATAGGATTCAGGTTGCTCAAGTAGATACTCCCTTAACTCTGTTTCAAGGGAAAATAGAGACTCCTCCGTTCCTGATTTCTGTTCGTATATTTGGTAAACACTTGCTCATCTGTTTGTTGGATTCTAGTGCTTCCACCAATGTAATTCCCTTTGGTGTCTGTAGAGCTTTCGGTATTACTCCTGCTAATTCCCAAAAGAAAGTTACATAATTGGATAGGACTGAAGTCAATGTTGTAGGAGAATTAAATATGATTCATATGCAGGTTGCTTCTGATCCTAGGATTCAGCAGGTTATCAATATACAAGTGGCTGATATACCTGATGCTTATGGCCTGATTCTGGGAAGAGACTTTATCAAGGCCTTGAATGGATATGTATCAACTGATAACTCTCATATGTGGCTTCCCTAGAAGGGATTTCCAAACTAGATTAGAATTGAAAGAGAACCTAGGATGAAGTATATGATCACAAAATATCAAAATACCTCCAATGAAATTCTGATATCAGAAGTAAGTATGAGCAATTATGTGATTGTAGCCCCTTTTGGGGAGTTAGATGTAGAGGAAGTTCTTATGTTCCACACAGTTCCTGTTGACCTTTCAATAGAATCCAGTAGTGTTGAAGCCTTGGTGGAACCAGTTGAAAATGAAGATGATCTTGAAGATAATCAGCTCAGTTTACTAGATAATTTCCAGGAATTCATTCAAAAATGCATTAAGGATCAAATTCAGTTGGGTAGGAAGATGAATTTCAGAGATTTTCTCTTGCCAAATTGGTGTAGGGTTCATAATGCTTCCCATTCTGAACTGGATTATTGCTTATGCCAGACTGCAGTGGAACAAGTGCAGAAGTGTATCAACCCCACTCCAGCAATCAAAGTTGATATCCAAAATATTCAAGAAGACCCTAAGGAGAATAAAGTGATGCTTGCTGAGGAACTTTTAAGCAGCAACAGTGCAAAAGATACAGCTAGGAAGTCTGCAGTTGCTGATTGTCGGACTTTAAGATTTGATGGATCCAAATCAAAGCAAGGAGTTGAGGCAGGATTTTAGTTAATTAGTCCAAGAGGTAAGACATTCTTTGCTGCTCATAGACTTCAATTTCATTGCACTAATAATGTAGTAGAATATGAGGCTTTGGTACATGGGCTGTTAATGGCATTAAAGAAAAAGGTCAATATTTTGCAAGTTTTCAGGGATTTTGAGTTAGTGGTCTAGCAAGTTAGGAAACAGTACTCTTGTCATGACAGAATGACCAATTATAGACATAGAGGATGGGACCTTATTGAAGGATTTGATGCCTTCAACATTCAGTTGATTCCATGAAGTAAAAACCAGACAGTTGACTCCCTTGATCAGGCAGCCAGTACATTGCAACCCATGTCCCTTTTTGGATTGAATAAGTTTACAGTGGAACTGACCCCAGTACCTTCAATGCCAGGCAATGTCACCAACTTCTAGGTATTTGAAGATGATAAGCATATTTTATATTTTATCACAAGTACAAATGTTTTTGCTTCTCAAATTATAGATGAAATTGAACTCCAAAAAGTAGAAATGGATTTGGAAGGGGTAATTAATTTGAAGACCAATACTATTCCCAGAGGAATGGTGCAGTTAGAGAGAATTTTTGATTTGGATAAAGTCAGGGACCAAGAACAGGATGCCAAGAAAGAGTCCATCAGCGGACAATGTGAAAAGTATAATATGGGAACTCAAGATGATGCTAAGAATGTCTTCATTGGAAAAATATGCACTCCAAAAGAGAGGAAAGGAATAATCAATGCATTACATAGATATCCAAATGTGATAGCCTAGAGTTATGAAGACTTGAAGACTTGAAGACTTATGACACATCAATCATAACTCACACTATCCCTCTCAATCCAGGAGCAAAACCTTTCAGACAGAGGCAAAGGCCCATCAATACTCTACTGGAACCCATAATACAGAAGGAAGTGCAAAAATTACTGTCTACCAGAATTATATTCTCAGTTAGACATTCAACTTGGGTTGCAAACTTGGTTCCTGTGTGAAAGAAGAATGGTGAAATCAGGTTGTGTGTAGATTTTAGGAACCTCAACAGAGAATCATAAAAGAATAATTATCCAGTACCTTCACTGGATGAAGTACTTCAGATTTTCAATGGATCTTAGATGATGTCTTTCTTGGATGGCTACTCAGGATAAAAACAGGTCATGGTGTAGTATGAAGATAGACATAAGACTTCTTTCACTACCAAGTGGGGAACTTTTGCATACAGAAGAATGCCCTTCGGTTTGATTAATACTAGAGATACATTTCAGAGGGTCATGGACATTTCCTTTAAGTACATAATTGGTAAGTGCATAATCATTTATATGGATGATCTGACAATAATTTCCAAGAAGAGAGGTGATCATATAGCAAATTTGTGTAAAATGTTTCAGAAGTGTAGGGAATTTGGTATATCTCTTAATCCAAAGAAATGCATAATTGGAGTTACAGAGGGAAAGTTGTTGGGGCATGTTATCTTTGAGAAAGGAAATTCCATTGATCTAGAATGAGTGGAAGCTATACTCAAGATCCCACCTCCTGCTAGCAAGAAAAAAATGAAGTCATTCTTTGGAAAGATCAACTTTGTAAGGAAGTTCATCACTGGATTTGTAGAAATTGTCAAGCCACTGAGTGCAATGTTGAAGCAAGAGGCCAAAGTTGAGTGGAGTGTAGAAGCTAAGGAAGAATTTGCAAAGATAAAGAGGGCTATTGTTGAAGCCCCCATTTTGGTGAGTCCAAACTATGCTAAGCCATTCTATATATATTCATTTGCTTCTTATCACTCCTGTGCTGCTATGTTGACTCAAAAGTCTGATCAAGGAAATAAACATCCCATAGCATTCATGAGTGCACCATTGAAGGATGTTGAATTAAGGTACCCAAGTGTGGAGAAGTAGGCTTATGCCTTGGTTAGAGCTGTGAAGAAATTTAAGCATTATATTCTTAGAAACAAAGTGTTTGCAATAGTTCTTGATCCTACAATCAAATTGTTGTTGATGCAAAATGAGCTAGCAGAATGCAGAGCTAAGTGGGTAACTATGTTGCAAGAGTATGATATTGAGATTCAACCCATGAAGCTGGTAAGAGGGTAAGGATTTACAAGGACAATGGCAGAAATGGGCCTTGATCTTGCAGCTCAACATTACAATCTAGAAGATGTTTCTCCTGGGGAGTGGTATGATGATATTGTTCATTATCTTTTGACTCAGAAGTGTCTTGACCATCTGAATGCAATACAAAGAAGGGGATTACATTTGAAGAGTGACAATTTCATGCTGAAAGGAGCTATCCTATATAAGAAAAACCATGAAGGTATCTACCTAAGATGCTTAGGAAGATAGGAAGCTGAGAGAGTCATGGCTGAATTTCATGATAGATATGGTACTGGCCATGGGTCTTTACATGCCACTACAAATCAGATTCTAAGGGCTGGTTATTATTGGCCTACACTGTTCAAGGACACACATAGCTATGTCAGAACTTGCCACATATGCCAGACCGCAGCAACCAGAGAGAAGTATGCAGCTCTTCCATTCTAGCCAGTCTTTGAGGAAAAACCTTTTGCACAGTGGGGGATGGACTTCATAGGTCCGATCAATCCACCTTCTTATACTGGTCATAGGTATATTCTCACCATTATTGATTATTTTACATGATGGACTGAAGCTCTTGCATGTAAACAGTGTACTTATGAGGTAGTAATTGATTTCATTGAATTAGGTATTATCAATCGCTTTGGATGTCCTTTATCTTTAGCATGTGATAATGGTCCTTCATTTGTATCATTGAAATTTTCCATTTGGGCCTTTGATCATGTGATTATAATAAATTTTGCATCTAATTACTATCCACAAGGTAATGGGTTGGCTGATTCTTCCAATAAAAACCTCTTGACAGTCATCTGTAAGTTACTAGAGAAGAATCCCAAGGATTGGCACACTCAACTTAGATTTGCTCTGTGGGAAGATCGTACTAGAAAGAAGACTTCCATAGGGACCTCCCCTTATCATCTTGTGTATGGTCAAGAACCTATATTTCCAATCCAATTGAGGATCCCTACTTTATAGTTCATTAATGAGTACTATGATGAAGAAAACAGGCGTGAGGCCCGCCTACAGGAGTTGTTGCACCTTGAAGAAAGAAGAGATGAAGCCTTAGAGAACTTTGCTAAACATTAGGGTGTAGTCAAAAGATGTTTTGATAAAAGAGCCAAGGTAAAATCCTTTAAGATTTTTGACTTGGTTCTATACTGGGATAAAGCCCATGACCGTAAGGGGGAGCATGGTAAGTTTGACAAACTTTGGCTTGTTCCTTACTAGATTTCATAAATCTTGGGAGATAATGCTTTCCATTTGAAAACTTTCACTAGGGAGGATATCCCATTGCCTGTCAATGGGCAGTATTTGAAGCATTATTTCCAATCTTGAGCTGTTTTCAGCTCTCTTCCTGTACATAGTTAGAGTAGGTTTCTTGTTCTGCTTTTTTCTACTTTGGTTTGCTTTGGTTAGAGTAGGTTTCCCTTTTTGCTTTGCTTTTGTTTGTTTTGGTTAGTTTAGGTTTGCTTTCAATTTGGTTTATTTTTGCTCTACTTTTGCTTTGGAGTTCTTGTTTTTTTCTGGAAGTGTTGCACCTACATAGCAAATATTCTTTTGTGTGGGATTGTTCTGAGTATTTTCTTGGTGAACTTTAATCCTATGTCTTGAAAGGATGGTTGAGGTCTTCGTTATCGTCATACAATCTAAATGTCTGATTTAAAGAGGATGGGTCACTAGTTTGATTTGAATTTGAAGTATTCTAAAATCTTATATCTTTTATACATCTTAAAAATCCTGAGGTTGCGGTAGGATCCTTGTGAGGTCTTGTCAAGTGAAAAATATTATTTCTGCTTCAGTGCCATTGTGGTTTTTAGCCCTGAGTGTGAACTTCATTGTTCATAGGTTGAAATAATGAAAAAATGAAAAGAAAAGAAATATCAAAAGAAGAAAAGAGGAAAATATTGAAAATCAAAAGAATGAATTCAACTTATTAGGGGTATCCAAGTATCTCTACCGGGGCTATGGATGCCTGGCTGGCAGTAGAGCTATGCTTGGGAGAGTCACAGCGATAACCTCATTAGGACTATAGACGCTTGATTGGCAGTGAGGCTCTATCCAGGTTGCTTTTAGAGTTAGAATCTTTACATAGCCTGACCTGATGGAACCTAGTTTCTGCAGTAGCTCAAGGAGGGAAATGAACTCATGTGCACACACTTGGATTTTCAATCTATGAAAGGTTCAGTCCACCTTTGGTTCTGATTCTTTGATCTTGCATTTTGATTTGTTTTTCTGGTAGTGGGATCGAAACCAGAGATTCTAGGTTCATGATTCTTGTCCATCATCAAATGCTCTGGAGTATTTTTCCAGCAGAGTCACCATTTGTTGTGCAGTTTCTGCACACATACCCCATTGAAAGAAGGGACCCTCTTTTGCTTTAGCTCTTATTCTTTTGGCCCTTGGATTTTGGAGATTTGTATTGCCTTGGCATGAGCTTAAAGTGTTCATCTTGCTTGCCTAAGTGTTTTCCCCAAGTTGCATATTGATAATCTTATGTTTTTGGCCAGGTTCAAGTTTTTGAGCCAGTTCAAGATTTTCTGCCCCGTCTAGATTTTCCTGGATTGTGCTTGAAGTCCTCCTCAGCCTATTTTACACTGTAGTTCAGAGATTTCTGACCTTTGCAGAATTTTTCCTGGGCCAGATTTTTCTAGAATTTCGTCCTGCCGTCGAGTTTCTGATTTCCTTCAACTCGTCTAGTCGGCTGTGTTTATGGTTGCTCCTTGTATGAATTGTATTTGGTTGATCTTTGGGAGATTTTCTTGCCATTATGATTTCTCATTGGCATCCTATTAAGTTGAGATATTTGATCTAGTTGTGCTTTGGCATTATTAGCTTGCTCTCCACGTTCATGGTTAAAATCTAGGGTTTCATGCCTAGGGCGTCCCCATTTCTTTTTTATTTTCTTTCGATTGAGCCTAGAATTCAAGGAAGATCTGTTGAAGGTTCTGAGTTAGCTGGTTTCGTACCTGGGGTCTTCAAATTCGTGATCTTCAATCAATTTGAGCGAAGTTGTGGCCGATATTCAAGTTTTCTGCAACTTCAAGATTTTCTTGCGTTGGTGGATTTTCCAGACTTTCAATTTTCTCCTATTTTTTCTGAATTTCACAGTTTTCTAGAGTTTCACCTTCCCCACGAATTTCCGTCTCATCCGGATTTTCCCGAAAGTCCTTCGTTCCTTCATTTTTTTGAAATCTGCTAATTATTGCTCTGTTCGCGAAAATCCATCCCGTGTAGATTTCTCTGGAATTTGGTGGAGGACAAAGAATTGTGAGATAACATGGGTTGTTAATGAATGATTATGCATTTCATGATTAATTTGAGCTATTTTGGGATCCCATGTGCTATTTATTGATTGATAATGATCATATTATGTTACTTATGGGTGTTTTTGTGCTTATTTCGCTGAAATCCACTTGGGCAAGATTTTTCTGGAATTTCCCTTCTAGCCCGAATTCCACAGCTGGCTCAAAATCCTGGATTGTGTTGTCTGCGCTTTGGTGATGTTTCTGGGTTGATCTTGATTTGTGTTTGATTTTATTTATATTACGAATATATTACTGATGGTGTGCTAAGCCTGATTTTCATGTTGTAATGAATATTAATGGTGGTTTTGCTGAGTGCAGGCTGAATTTTGATGAGTCATCAAGGAAGTTCTAGAGATGAAGTTATATCTATGAAAGAAATTCAAAATATTGGCTACTTCCCCTTGGCTGACTTGGTGAGGTGCGCTCAAGTTGGAGAGGGCAGTTAATGCAAGGCTGCATCAAATTTTGTATTTCCCTATCATTTTCCTTGTGCCTTGGTTTAAATTATGTTGAAGATCCCAGGCCGACCTGGATTGAGTTCAAGCATTTAATGCATATTTATCCTATTTTGAATTCTCCTTGGGCCAACCTATTTTATGGCCATTATTATTGTAAATATTTGTTGAGGCCGAATTGTTTTGGCTATTTTATGATTGTAAAATCCCTTTCTTGGCCGAAATGCTTTGGGGATTCCTATAAATTGGGCATTTTCCTCATTTGTAATATATAGAATAGATACACAGATAGCTAGAGATAATTTTTCTACAAGAGCGAATTAGGTAGTAGAGGAGAGGTAGAAGTTAGTCAATTTCTGATCAAGTGTTGTAACAAAACATTGGAATTGTTGCTGAAATTTGGTGATTCAATACAATTGAGGACATTGTGATTTTCTGGTGATCTCTTTTGTGTTGACTTATCTTGCATGGTTCTTATGATTCTATCTTTCAAATTGCTCAAGGTTTAGATATATGTTAGATTTAGATTTAAATCTGATTCAATGGTGTTTATGATTTAATGTTTGAAGTGTTGCAGCAGTCCCTGGTCCATACTTTTTACAACTAGTTGATTGTTAGTTGCTTTGCAAAGTTATCCTGGACCTTTATATTCATTGTGCTTAGTTCAATCATGGAGATTTATTCATTTCAATTGCAATTGGGTTGTCTTGGATGAATGTTCACGATCTAAAAATATTTAATGCCCTAGAAGATTGCAGTGTTTCTGTAAGATTATAGATTCATCTTGGTCAAGCAAAAATTAGTTTATGAGGGATTGGTTTGTTTCAAGTATTTCATCATTTGCATTGTTAATCTTAGGAGTAGTTAAATTTAGGAATCTCTCTGAAACCCTAATCTTTTGTTATTTCTCTATCATTTGAGTTAGATTTAGGATTAAAGTATCATTACATTGCTAGATCTGATAAGTTCATGATTTAGTATTTGCTTGTAGTAAGGTCCCTTTGTGATTACCAACATTTTCATATTTATCACTGAGTTGTTTATGCATTGTGAAGACCTGACATTAGAGGCCTTGGGGTTATATCTTGAGGGTTGCTGATAGAGATTTACCTTTCAAGAGAGATAGGATTTCATATTATGTCTGAGTTGTTGTGCAAAAAACATCATCAACAATATGTTTCTAGGGTTGCACTACTCTCAAATGACATTTTTTACAAGAATGCATTCATTGTTGGAAAATTCAAATGGTATCAAGTTGACAAAAATGAGAGAGGTTAATGTGGAGGGACTAGATATCCATCTATAGGTCTAGAAAAAACATTCATAATTGCCACAAACTCCAATAACTACTCTGTCATTTTTTGTATTTTTTTTCTCTTAAGGCTCTTAAGAGATT
Source organism: Sequoia sempervirens (assembly GCA_007258455.2). Classification (NCBI taxonomy): domain Eukaryota; kingdom Viridiplantae; phylum Streptophyta; class Pinopsida; order Cupressales; family Cupressaceae; genus Sequoia; species Sequoia sempervirens. Next base: position 62,029,918 of record VDFB02075321.1, on the reverse strand, counting down.
TTGTTGGAATAACTTAGCCTACAAGGATTAGGAGACCCAAGAACAAATGGATGCCTCTAGTATTATTTACCCACCCACTTTCACATGTTTGTGCAATGCATTTGGCCCCATGACAGATGAAATGTAAAATATGTTTATTTCCATGCTTGTACTCCTCTCAAATAATAGTTTTTGCAAGAATGCATTCATTCTTAGCATTGTCAAATGGTGATGATTTGAAAAAAATGAGATATTTTAATGTGGAGGGATCCAATATCCACTTTTAGTTCCAAATGAAACATTCCTAGGTGCCACAAACTCTGAGAACTACTTTGTCATATTTTGGTAGTTATTTGCTCTCAAGGCTCTTAAGGGACTGCATTGAAATAGTGTAGCCTGCAAGGATTGAGAAACTCAAATAACTAATTGATGCCTCTAGTAACATTCACCTATCGACATAGATTTTTGATGTAGTTAATTTTGCCCCATGACACATGGAACAAAAAATATGTCTCTCCACATTTGCATTGCTCTCAACTAACATTTTTGCAAGAATGCATTAGTTATTAGTGTTACCATATTTTTACCTACAGGTTCAATCACATAGAACCTTCTAAAATCTCATGCAAATGGTACATATTTAACGTCCCTAAGTTACATTCAATTATACAAATGAAACAACTTTACAAGATTACAAGAATGCAAAATCATTACATTTATACAAGTGAATGAAACATAGAAAGATTGTACAAATCTTTTCCAAAAAAATGCAATCTTTATTGAATGTGATAATATACATGTGTTTCACACAAGCCGTGAAAACTAACTTTTCTTATTCAATATGCATCAAGAATAAGTTATACATGAATAAGTAAATGTTAAAAGGAAAACACATAGGGAGGATAACCAGCCATTTCCTGAATGACTGGTTCTTGTTGGTTAGTCTAGTTTCTATTGATGTAGCCTTGTCCCTCATAGCTCGTTTTGGTCCTTAGTGTTATGGTTTCTTGCATAAGATGGTAAGCAATGGGTTAGAACTATGTTCTAACCAATGAAAGGTCATACTCCATACATGAACATTTACCTATCCATCCACAAGTTAGTCTCGATGTTCATTAAATAAGAAAATCCATATGCAGATTATATCATAGAAAACACTGAAACCATCGAGATATCACATCAAAGTATGCATATTTTTCTAACTCGTTTGTTTCATGTGCAACAATAGGTGCAATTATTTATCAAATCAAATGAGTGGGGTTAAATGTGGCTCCCACAAGGGTTGAGCTCAGCTCATAATTTATGCATAACCTTTCAGATACTTTCTCCTTAAGCAGTGAAGAGAATTTAAAATAGCATAATCATTCTAAGGTACTGCTATAAAACAACAACATGAAATGAATTTTGCGGTGTTCAAGTCATGAACCCATAGTAGCAATCTAAGTTAACTCTATCAAGAGTTCATACTAGTGTTCATTAAGCAGGTAGATCATGGCATTTTAAAGAATCTTTAAATATATAAAGGAGAAAACCTGATTTTATGACAACATAAATAAGGCATGTGGAATATGAAAGAGACTGCTACAATAAAGATCAAACACACAGTCAAAATGAAAATACAAATGGATAGTCATAGCTGGAAATGACAATTTATGAAATATGAACAAATCTATAGAGTAATACTCAAAGCAATTTGATAGCAGCAATAATTTTCAAGAGGGTAAGACCATCAAAAAAACCCCTGTAGTAGTGAAGGGATAGCAGTCCTATTAAAATGCCTTGAAACAGCCTTAGAAGGACAACATAATAACAGAAGCACAAGAATCATGAAAAGGCATAAAATGCAAGGGAATGACCGAAATAATAAGGGCAATGCATAGTGCCATGAAACAAGTATGACATGATTGCATTGAGCTTTGTTTTGTCTTAAGAGTTTTGTGGGAACTATATGTTGAGCAATCCTGAAGAAGATATGAGAGTAGAATGAAAAGTATTCTTCAGGGAGGACAGTTCATAGAGGATGCTAAATTATCTTTCCATTTGTAGTGGACTGCAAACCTTAGAGATCTCAATACAGGATAGGTGCAACCATTGGAGAAATAATCTTCATGATAATGAGCAAGAAAAGTAGTAATACAAGATTCTTGTTATAGAAGATAGTGAGTTCCAGAATAAGAATTTTCATGACATTATGAGCAATAATTAGTATGATAAACACTGATAAAATGCAAAGAATCATGAATAAGGCATGAGTCCTAGATTCTCCATAGGCATTCAAGAGTTCAAAGGAGAACATAGTAATACAAAAGAGATCACAAGTCCCAGAGAACCCTCAGTTTTCAGAGAGCAGATACCAAGAGTTTCTCATAAGAAGTATTATCCTATGGTCATGCTTTCCATGGACAAAATATTCCCAGAATCGCCTTTGTCTTTTGTATGAAGGAAGTGCACGTAAAACCTTGGTGGCCATGAAAAGCAGAAGGCCGAGCTCTGGAGGATGCAAATGGAACAGACCCTAAAGGGTTTTCTTCAAAATATGAACGGCTACAACCATAGAGGAGGCACATAAAACAAAGAGAAAGCCATTCAAATGTAGGAAGAGCATAATGCGAAACATTTACAGCATATAGGGCCACGACTACAAGTTATAGAGGGTTTTTGAAATAGTGGAAATCATAAGCTCAAAGCACAGAACCTTCACCATTTTGCATAAACAATAAAGTCTACAAAAATTAATGAAGCACAGGAAACTCACCAGAGCCCGTGGAGGCTGAATTTTATGCTCCTGCGCATGAATTTTGTCATGACCTGTGGAAGATCTCTTCTTGAATTCCTAGACTTTGTAGAGCTCCAAAGTAACTCATGGCAGCGCTATCATGGCTTCTTCAAATTGCTGGAAAGGCTTAGGAAAAAAGTGAAATGATTTTCCTTTAGTTTTGTGGATTAGGGTTTTCAATAACCCTAAATGGCCGATTTCACATGGGGACTTTTGTCTTCATTTTAACATTTCTTTTGCATAACTAATACATTATGTAATGTGTTAAAACGCTTTATGCCTCTTTTTCTTAGACTTCGAATGTCCTTTTGTAAGTTCATTCAAAAGATGATCGAGTCAAGGAGTCTTTATTTTTAAAACAAGGTTGAAATGTAAGACTTTATTTAAGTGATATTGATAAATAACTTTAAATAATGTTATAGTTGCAAAATAAAGATAGAACCATTTACCCAAGCATATAGGAGGTTGGTTTCAATTTGCCAACATATGGAGGGCATATAGGAGCACTTATTTGCTTTTGAGGAACATTTGGAGCTTTTAAAGGGATTTTTGATGTGTCATCATGTTGAACATGGTCAAATTGACCATTTCAACCTTTTGGAGCCTTTTTTGGAGAAAGATCAGATGCTATATTTGTGGCCTTATTATTTCATCTGAGTTCTAGAGCTTCTCGATCCTGTTTTGGTGGATCTTAGTTGGAGAGGGATATATTCTCATTTGTAACCCATTATTGGGCAGTTCTTACTTGTTGCTTTTTCTGTATTGTGATTTTTGCAGTCCTTGAGGAAGAAGACAGAGTTTTTGTAACTCATTTTGGACATGAAATAATAGAGAAAACCTTGGTTATCAATGATTTTGGAGGTTTTGCCTTCTTTTTCCTTGCTTTATTGTGTGAATGACTTATATATGTGAAGTCTCCTTCCTTCTAGAAGTCTCAGCATCAAGACCTTTTTATGAAATACTTATGCTAAGACGTACAAGAAAGAGTTGTGCAAGTTTGTTTTCAATCATTTTTAAAAAGTGTTTACAATCTGAAATTTGTGTTCAAATTCAGTTTGGTGTATCACCTTAGGAGTTAGTTTTTCAGTTCACGCATATCTTTCTCCCTTTTTCTCATCAAATTGATAGTTTTAGAGTGATAACCAGATAGGAGCCGGCCTTATCTAGAGGTTCATTTCAATTTTAGGTGACCCACAACCTTGAAATGATCTCATGTTTCTCCAGAAAGCTTAGTTTCATAACTTTGCATAGGGTGCATTTCTAGGAGATAACAATTTTGGCACGCCCGGTGGGACTGAGAACTGGTAGTGTTAGTCCCTTTTGTACCATGCATTACTATTGTTTGGTGTGTACAACAATACTTTCTACCTTTGGAGGCAAGTTCTTAACATACCTAGCGAATCCAAGTCCAGTTTAATTGGTTTCAACAGTCTAAGTGTTGGTTTCATGGTAATATGTTTTACCATTCACCATTTCATGAAAGTGTTGTGCTTCAATCTTTCTATCAGCAGTATCCTACTGAGGATACTGCCAGTTTTACTCAAAATAATCCTATAGCAGTGGGTTACCAGCAAGCTCAATTGGCCTACCACCCACTCACCCTTGCTCAAGCTTTGCAACAACATGCTTATGCCCATCAACAACCCCAGGAGGGTTGTTTTATCTCCAATCAAAAAAATTATTTTTCATATGAGCCTCAAAATTTTGATAACATGAGTATAGAGAATATGTCTTTGAATTTTCAGAAGCATTTTGAAGAGATTGAAAGACAATAAGAGGTCTACGTGCATCAGGAGGAGTTGGCCTACCAATCATACATTCAAGAGCAGGAGGTGGAGGCACAAAGAGGGTCCTATTCAGTGCAAGAAAATGTAGTATTTGAACAAATTCAGTCCAATTCTCCTGAAGAACAGTTTTCTCAAGTGCCCCAATCAGCTACTACCTTTTCAAATCCTTTCTTTGAGGAAGGACTTCATTATCCGAGATTAAATGTTCCAAGCTTTGAATAGAATGAAACTTCTATTGAAAAGGAAGCGGAGGAAGAGCAGCCCATTGATCTAGACAGCTTACTCCTTTGGGAGAAAATTAAAGAGGAAAATATTTTACATCTAGCTGTAAGGTGTTATCAATTGTAGCAACAAATGATTGAGCAGCAAAAGGACATCAAACAATTTGAGCAATTGTCAATTGATGATAGTCAGCAAGACAATGGAGCATTAGACTTGGAAGAAGAGCATAAAACTGAACCTAATACTTTTCTTCAAGGTATGGATTTTGATTTCTTTGAGCATGCTATGAATGAGAGAGCCAATGTCGAGCTTTATGAAGAAGTATGCATAGTTATTATTGAACAGTTTTGTTCAACATTAGATGGCAAAGAACCAAAAAAAGTTGATAGTCATGATGAACTAGAGCAGCAGCTTGAAGAAGTGACGAAACAATAGAAAAAACCTCATGAATCTAATTCGCAAGGTCATAATTGGTTGGAGGAGCTTCCATTCTGTTGTGCAGAGGAGCTTGAAACTTCATCACCACTTGAGTTGTTGCCTTCTTTCATTGAAAAAGACAAGCCTAAATCAGAATGTAATTCTTCCAGTAATGATGAGAATTATAAGCAGCTTCCATTTTGGTGTATAAAGGAGCCAGAAGTTGATGTATTGATTGAAAGTGTATTGGAGGAAGTCATCTCATTGTTCTCCATTGAAGGAATGAATGTTCATTTGGAAAAGCTTGAATATATTGAGGAGGTTACTATTTTTTCACCAAGTCAGCCACAGGGAATTCATCTTTTGCATGGTCAAACAATGTCGATTTTACCAAAACTAAGAAAGGTTAATGTCAGTTGGTGTAAATAAATGATTTACTTAACTAGTTCACTAGTGGGTCATATTTACATGTTAAGTTTACTTAGGTCCTAGGGGATCTTTCTAGAATGTTGTTAGTTATCATAAAATATTATCTCATCTTTTGACATTTAATGATTGAGTCCTAAGTCATTTAATATTAGTTGTCTCATGACATATGATTATGATACATCATGATCTTGTTTAATCCTATATCTCATCTTGGCTATATAACCAGGTGGTCTCATGTGTAAATATGTCTCACCTTAGCTATATAAATAGGTGGTCTCATGTGTAAATCATACAATCACAATCTATCATTTGCATCCATTGATAGAATATTATTCTCTCATAGTTGATCTCCTAGATTATTATTTCATGAAGTTCCTAGATCTTGGGTGGATATAATCTCTAGTCAAATATTACATGGCGTAGAGTATTCTATACCAAATTTTACATGGTATCAGGGCTTGTGGGATTGCTTCTTGTTAGTATTTATTGAGAGATATAGGTTTCAAATCTTGGTGGATCTTAAAAAATTGAGTATGCTCTTCTCTTGCATCGAATGATGACCTGGAGAATAAAAAAAACCTGAAAAGAAATATCAGATTTGGGGGTTTCTTCTTTGTGGCTTTGCATTACAGGTTAAAATCAGAGCTTGTTGGTGCAAATCTAAGTTAACCATTGAGTTTAGAGGGTTTGAGAAAGTAATTTTTTCCTTTTGTTTCATCCAAATCAAACATTTGAGGCTAGATCTAAGAGGGTTTGAAGCGAAAAAGTGGTTGCCAGATCTAGGAGGTAGCTACAATTTTGGAGCAATTTGGGTCAAAATAGACCCTGTCATTGTGTCTAGAAAGCCTAAAAACCCCAAGATTGTCTGTCAAATCATCAAAATCCAAGCACTTTGCCTTGGGCCTCAAAGAAAAATTTCCCAATTTGACCATATAGTCAATCATATTGTCATATGGTCATAGTCATGGAAAAAAATTGTAGTTGGTATTTGAAAATTTGTATGGGTCATGATATGAAAAAAATCAATTTTTTATTTTTGAATTTTTCAAATATTAAAATAGTTTTTTTATAAATTATTTTTCACAAAGTCTGTAGTTGCTGTAGACTGCACATACAATAGTACTATGTGTATGGGCTTGAAGGTGTCATGTGGCATGCATTGGTGCTACCACACAATCACAACCACTTACCACCAATAGGAGAAAAACCAAGTATTTCATCTTTGTCTGTGAATATTTCACCCACTTCCATTGGATGCAACATATACCTTTAACCCATTTTCATTGGATACAACATATACCTTTGAATATTCCGTCTATAGGAATATTTCATCAACAAAGGTTTTGGAATATTTTGTCAAGATTCTATTTTTTTCAAGGGAATGTTATAGTGGTGAAAAGAATATTCCATCTATTGGCATCACGCTGACATCAACAGGTGCCTAAATATTTTTTTCCCCCCTCTCTAATGTAGTTTTTGATTTTGTAGTTCAACTTTGTGGGCTCATAACTCAGTCATCTAACCTCCTTTTTTTGAGATTTTTTATTTTATTTTATTTTGGGTAGAATTTCGTGCTATGTTTAGTGGTGCATTTGGTTTCTTATTTTTCCATAAATTGTAGATTTTTATAGGTGTTCTTGAGTTGTTCTCATTTTGGGAACTTTTGAGGCTCCGTGCTCACTCCTACAGTAACATTTTTGGGTGCAATTTTGTTTGAAAGTGCACAATTTTTCATGTAATTTGTATTAGTGTGATCATATTGATCCCATTTTTTTTAATAAAATTTTACTTTGAGATTGTGGAAAAATTTGGCATTTTTAAGCACTAAGATCAAGTCCACTTTGTTTTTTGCATGTGGCACTTGTAATCTAACTAAGCATAAAGTGCCAGATCATACATTGTTGGGGGGATTATTGATTGATTAATTGTGGGGGGTAATCTTGTGATGGTCAATTTTTTTTTTTTTGCTTGTTGTGTGTTCTTGCAAGAGGGAAATACCAAAATAAATTCCTAACTCCATATAATTATGCTTCATGGAGAAAAACAATATGGAATTATCTCATGGGAAAGGGTTTTATAGGTCATCTAAAAGAAACCATTTCTCAACCTAGTGATGCTAAAGAATTGTAAAAAATGAGAGGTTGGTTATGAGAAATAACTTGGATGCATATGTTCATTAGTATCATTTGATTTACAATTTCATATTGAATCACACAAAACACTTAAAGAGGCTTGGGAGACTTTTGAGAAATTATATGGTAAAACTGATAAGATTAGGGGATATCAAATTGATAATGATTTGATGAACCTTGATCCTAAAATTTTTGATGACATCCAAGACTAAATCTCCAAGATTAAGCAATTAAGAATATAGTTGAAAGATTATAACATTGATAAGGAGGATTTACAATTGATTATAAATGTGTCAGCTAAGCTTGGTCCTGAGTATTCAATGTTTATTTCTAGATTCATACCCATTAGATTTCTAAAGGAGAATCATATGTTGATCCTAAGTTTGATGACTTTGTGAATCTCTTAATCTAAGAGGAAGAAAATTTAATTCATATGGATTTGTATAGGAGTGAATTTGCACCCCTTATGAAAATTCCCCTTTCATGCACCCTCACCTTAGAAAATCAAATCTGAAAGTAAAATTCCACATCACCCAACTTCCTTCCTTCCACTTGGCATCTATATTTTGTGTCGGTGAGAGAATTTTTGTTGGGGATTCACAGACAATGCTCAGACGTCCACATGACATGCTTTCGTCCTTGACAGATTCTCACATATGAAGTTGGTAGAGGCATTACACTCTCATTTGGGGTCTATTTGTAATGTCCCTCTTCAACCAACCAACCTCAAAAATAACAGATTCTTCCCATCCCACCTTCAAAAACACTTCATTCATTTCATCCCTTCACAATCTCTATACACATTTTCAAGCCATCTCTTAGCATTTCCAACATTCACTTCACTCTCAAGCAACATTTTAGTACTCCATTCCAGCAGTAGCAACACCACATCAACTCCACACTGCAAGTGTGAAGCAAGCCATTGAAGCGTGGGCTTGGAGTCTTGCGAGACCTTCTTTCATTGCATTTGTGCTTGTGGTGACCTTGTCAAGTCCATATTATCCTCCATTGGCTAGTGATATTTTGGGTGGAGGTGGTAATGTTTCACTCCTCTCCTTTTTGATTTGGTTGAGTAGCATTGTAGTGTGTATTGTTCTCCCTTCTTTCCTTTATCGCATATTTCTACTTTGTTGCTTTTTGGCTATCTGTGGAGGTGGAAACACCAAAACGGGGGTTTGACCGAGGCAAGCCCCCATATAGCCCCAACAATTTTCCCCTTCTTTCTTGTGTGCAGGTGAATGTACATGTGGACCTAGCTAGCGAATAGGCACTTTTGTGAGATTATCTTCATCACCCTAGCTTTTATCTACCTGCTTTATCATCTTCGTCTTTATTTCTCCTACTTTATTATTTTTTTCTTGTTAAAGCCTACTAGCTAAGCTATCAATTAGTTTTTAGGTAGTTTGTTTTATGTTCATTATTTTCCAATCGTACAGACGCTAGTGCACACGAGAGATTCCAACATGTCATGTTGTCATCCCAGAACTACGTTGTCATCCTCAGCTAGAGAGTTTTTTGAGACATAGTACTGACTCCAAAAACCAGCTCGCCTAGCCCAAACCTAAGTTCGGGATATGTAAAGTGATTGAAGTGCATTATAGTCCTCATCATTCTCAATATTTGTTATAAGACACCTTTTAAAGTGAGGTAAGTTATGGCAGCCCTTCGCTCTCAGCTCTCCATGACCTAGAGCCTTAACGTGGTTGGTCCCCCTCTCTTACATTTTTGGTGAACCCGACATGAATCAACATTTTCCTATTCGTTGGTGTTGATACTTTTCCCTTGTACCTTGTGATCATTGTAAGCGTGAGTTTTGTGAAGGTTTATGAGCATCACAACCCAGTCCATGAATTTTGGGTATGTTTTTAGGAGAAGTGTGCAACACCTTTTGATGGAGAACACAAAGGTCACTTCTAGTTTCTCTTCAAGCCTTTTTGTCAGATCTACTGTTGGTATATCTATCTAGGAGTAGCTTTCGAGGGGTGAGGTAGGATTCTTTGATGATACTGACCACATCCCCACTCCTCCTGCATCTCCTACACCATCATCAGTAGACAAGCACAAGGCCATTCACATTCCTTCATAATACATCTCTGCCATTAGCAAAGGACTAGGTAACTTAGAGAATCACCTGGAAAAGGACTGGAAATTAGCTAGAGTTGCTCAGGTTATTGGTGAGATAACGTATATGGTGGGAAAAGATCGAACAAGCATAGAACTCCTAGATAGTCTCTCCAGTTTGACTAAAGCATGTGCCCTTCCAAGTAACCATAACATTATACAAGGGGTCATTCTCGAAGACCATGAGAGACAGTTAGGAATTTCAATTCATCCCATGTCTATCTACATGGCCAAAATAGTGTCGTTGATCAGTATCCCCTCAGCCTCCAAGAGATCCAAAACTATCAAAGCGAGTAGAATACCCTTAGGTTTTAGTTTCACCCCTCCCATCACCTCTAGTGGTGGAGGTGTTGGTGGGTTGAGTGGTGGGGGATTTGGTAGTGCTGGTGGCTTCAATAGCAAAAGTAGTACTGGCAGAGGTGGTTTAGATGGAGACCATGGTGGTGGCTTCGGAAGCAGAGGTGGCTTTGGTGGAGGCCCTATTGGTGGCGGTGGCTCCAGTAGTGGTTTCGGCAATGGCCTTATTGTTAGTTCTAGAGGTGGCTTCAGTGGTGGTTCTGGAGGAGGTCCCATTGGACCTTTGTCATCCCAAGACCCTATTCTAAATACTCTTCTCTAGAATATGGATAAGATGCAAAGCTAGCTGGCGAGTCTCTCCTAAGCCTCTGCCCAACCTATCTTTTAGCCCTTCTTCCAACATAGTCCATTGTTAGTAGCAATATTAAACACTCCCTTCCCATAAGGAATGGAGATTCCCAAATTCAAAAAATATGGTGGCAAAGGGGATCCACAAACACACGTATCTGCCTTTAATTCCCTATGTACGAATTTCTTCCATCACGATGCGCTAATGGAAAAACTATTCCCTCAATATCTTAAGGACATAGCGCTTGAATGGTATTGTTCCTTACCTGAAAACTCTATCTTCTCATTTGATCAACTTGTAAATTAGTTCCTTCGATAGTTCCAAGCCAACATTAGACCGAAGATGACCTTTTTGGATCTTGTCTAATGCAAACAAGGGGATAATAAAAAGATTACCAATTTCATAGTGCAGTATCAAGTGCTCTTCTCACAAATCTCATACCCGCTACCTGATTCTGACGTGCATAAGGTGTTCATAGGGAACTTGTAGAGACCTTGGCAAGAGAATTTTTCCATTATGAAGTACCCTTCTTTTGTGCATTTGTGCGCTGCATTACGAGAATATCAAAAAATGGTGGTTCAGTTCGGGGGATCCTCCTCACGCTTTTGTTCAGAAGGAAAGTCCACTATATCAATCTCTAGAAAGGGTAAGGTTGTCATGAATGTAGTAGCCACTATGAATAATGATGGCCTCAGATGCAACAAAAAGTTCACAAAGTTGGCAGAATCTTATTCTTCCATCTTGCAGAAGTTGCTAAAAGATAAGATCATAACCTTGGAGAACCCTAAACCTCTCAAGGAACCTTACCCTAGTTGGTACGATGTGAATACCTTCTATCAGTACCATTGAGTTAGCGTACATGATACCAAATGTTGTATGTGCCTGTGTCATGAGATATAGGATCGCATCAAGGATGGACTATTCATATCAATGAGAGTAAACAAAATGCAAACAAATTGGTGGAAAAAGTGAATAGTGAGTTGCAGATATGCATAGATCCATTTTCATTGCATTCTACCAACATGATTATCGATCCTTCTGATTCTACCACTCAGCTCGAGGCATATGTTAACATGGTCACAGTTACTCCTACCTCACAGCTTGCAATCGGCTCACCGGAAATGACATTCATGTCACTGGATTTTCCCTTGAAAAACAAGCCCTCTCCCCTCTACATTCTCGCTCACCTCAATGGCAACATTGTGACAGGGATCTTAGTTGATCCCGCTAGTCGAGTGAATGTTATTATAAAAGAAATGTTGTGGCTTAATTCATTGCATAGAGGGGAGTATGAAGAAAAAAATCTACCATCCGTACACATGATGGTGTTTCTCTCAAGCCGTATGGCTTGATAACTCTATCCATCCTAGTTGGACCTATGGCTGTAGATAGAGTCTTTGATGTTAGTTTGGATTCATATTTATTCAGGTTGAAGTTAGGCATGCCTTGGCTAGCTTCCATGAATGGAATCACCTCCGTCATTCATAAGTGTTTGGAATTCTCCCACGAAGGTGTTGTGCATGTGGTGCATGACACTGGATACCAACTATTGGTGTACCGTGGGGGCTACTTGTTGGATCATTTTTGGCTCACCCCAATCGATTTACTCCCCCCAAGAACATACCTACTTTACAAGAAATATGTGACATATAAGATCAGGGGAAAGGGATAACTGAAATTGACCCTTCTGGTACCACAATAGCTAGCTGCCTCCTCTTCTCGAAAGGGAAAAGAGAAGCTACCCCATCCTTGGGATGGATCTCCCACTCCTCTTTTCAGAGAAGAGTTTTGGATGAATATGCCTAGATTTTACCCACTGAGTCTGATGGTGCCTACTTGGCATAGACCCAAGATTCAGATATCTTACCTCCCTACTAAACCACCTAGACCTTGGTACTACTTGTATGGAAATGGAAAGGGTCCCCATTGGGAATCCTCTATGTCTCAGCCTCTGCAGCCTCCCACCACTTCTACTCCCAAAGCAGTAAATAGGAAGAGGCCTACTACCAAGGCATTAGAGCTGACTCCCCCTATTGTTTCTCAATCTCTTCCTCTTGCTCCCATTTAGGAGCCTATCCCTCCACCAAAAACAGCTGTAGTGGACACTCCCATGGCTGAGCAAGAGCCTTTTGTCCCTCTATAGCCCTCGATCTCTAGCTTGAAGAGTCATAGAAACTGTGTTGCACGTGACCGCAAGCATCAGTGAAAGGCTATAGCAGCTGAGTAGGCTACTTTGCAGAAGAAGGAAGAGGAGACGATTGCCCCTACTTCAGGGCCTCCTGATGTGTCATCCTCTCTCTCCTCTCCTCTACTTCCATTCAAGAGAGTTCAGTCTCACTTCTGGCTCCCACTGTGAGTATGAGTGCACTTGACCCCAAAAAGGTGCAGGTGTTTATTGCTTCTTCGGTCAAGCCACCCCTTTTGATGTCCCTTCCAGACATCCTGCCATTCCCTAAGCCCCTAGATATGCCGAATACTTTGATAGTGTCCACTGTAGTTTTCTCGTCCTCCTCCTCCTCTGCACCTCTTGCCTCGTCTATGGGGAGTTCACATCCCCTAACGAAGAAGAAGGTAGAGGATGGCCCTTCCATCAATGAAGGGTGTAAGAGGAGCCCACCTTCTCCAAAGGGTGGTCCTGCACTGGCTTGTTCTATCTTAGTGATGGAACCAATCCCTACTTCCCTTGAGTTTATCACTGCTCCTGAGTCTTTTGGTGAGCCAAGCGGTGAACCTCAGGCATGGAATCCTCCATCCATTGAAGTACAACATGCCACTCCAGTAAAGTTCATGTTTAACTCTTTGGATGAAGTTCTGGCCTTGTCAACGATTTTTGAAAAATCGATGACCATAGCTCCACAAGAGCCCAGTGGAGGAGACCTTGTAGGGAATTCTTCCTTATCCCTTGTTGCAGGAGGTTTAGAAGCTCTTCCTCTTAACATTCCACCACTGCAGGATTTTCCTCCTTCCCCTTATGATGATCTAGATTTGGAAGCAGATGACCTCCTGGTTAATTAGTGTTAGGAGGAGGCCTCTTCTTTATCTTTAGATTAGATGTGTGTGTTTTGTGATGTGTTCCCCTATGATTGTGTTATGTGCTCTTAGATGACCCTTGTCACCCCTGTTGTTGCTTGGATAAAAGAGTGATTTTGTGTCGTGAACCTTCTTCATTTGTATCATCATTCTTCCATGTTTGTGCTTTATTTTTAGTAAATTAGGGATGATGCAAAGTGTTGGGGGCATTTAGGCTTCCCTTCCATGTTGACCCATTTTTTTTATTTTTACTTTATCTTCTCGTGCATTCTTCACATGGTCTGATATAATAGGGGGTTGATGACAGTTCATTTATATACTATTATTATACTTATATATATTAATGATTAGCTCTGACCCTGAAATATCAAATCATCCCTATGTCTTCTATTTGTGATTGTTTCTTTTTCACTCTTCTTTTATCTTTCTCTATTATTTTCTTGAGTTGTCCCTCTCATGTGTGACAACACCATTTCTATGATAGTTTTATTTTTAGAAAACGTATTCATTACCAATGAATCTTTTCTCAAGAATCTTTGCAAAAATTTCATTCTCAACTTGGACCTAATGAAACGTGTTTCCTTCATCATGGGTTTGCAAAGAAAGAACTTGAGAACTTTCCTTCGAGATGGGAGCAACTTTTACCTTCCCCTCACAAGGGGGAATTTTATTCCTTTTGAATTCCTTAATGAAGTGAACATCTTTCGAAAGGATTCCTTTTTGATGAATTGATTTTTGAGAAGAAACATCTCTTTTACACTTTCAAATAACACGTCCCTTTAGTGGACCCCTCTTCACGTCGGGTTCCCGAGGGAGCCCTTTGAAAGCCTTTTGATTTATTGATGGTCTGCGTGACTGTCCACTTATTTTCCTATGTGGTTGCTTTGTGTTTTCTAGAATTTATTTATTTATGGGTAAACATGTTGCTTTGCAGGTGTGTGTATGAAGCCGCTTTCTAACTTTGCAGAGTCCCCTTGCATCTCGGCTTCCTCCATGTGAGAGATCTTGGAGGACACCTCCTTGTAGGTTTGTGGGCTGGTAAGGCACTTACACCTCTGAGCTTCGTCCATGTGAGAGATCTTGGAGGTTGCTCCTTTGTAGGTATGCGGTCCTATAAGGAACTTATTTCATCAGGTTTCTTCATGTGAGAGCTCTTGGAGGATGCCTCCTTGTAGGTTTGTGGGCCTATAAGGTGCCTACTTCTCGAGGCTTCCTTCATGTCAGAGATCTTAAGGGTTGCCTCCTTGCAGGTTTGCGGGCTTGTGAAACACTTTCATCTTGTGGGATTTGTCCATCATTGGTTCAAGGGCCTTCAGTGTACTTTGTGCAGCTTCATATTTTTGTGGGGCTATGGAGTCTTTTGTTCAAAGCTCCTTAGGGAGAGTACATGTGGAGTCCTTTGCTTTCCCTGCACTTTCAAGTTTTCCAGATCACGGTCTACTTCCTCGATGGTTCAGGTATACATTTCTAACCAGGTACTTACTCTTTGATCTACTTTATTGAAGCACTCATCAGTATTCGTGCTCACTAAAGTGGGGGAAAAATGTATAAGAGTGAATTTGCACCCCTTACACAAATTCCCCTTTTGTGCACCCTCACCTTAGAAAATCAAATCCGAAGGCGAAATTCCACATCACTCAACTGCCTTCCTTCCACTTGGCATATGTTTTTTGTGTCAGTGAGATAATTTTTGTCGGGGACGCATGTGCAGTGCGTAGACATTTGCGCAGTGCACTACTGTCCCTAACATATTCCTATATTTGAAGTTGATAGAGGCATTACACTCCCGATTGGGGTCAATTTGTAACATCCCTCTTTGACCAATCGACCCTGAAAATGGTAGATTCTTCCCATCACACCTTCAAAAAAACTCTTCCTTCATTCATTTCATCCCTTCACAATATCTATACACATTCTCAAGCCATCTCTTAGAATTTCCAACATTCACTTCACTATCAAGTAGCATTTCAACACTCCATTGCAGCAACAACAACACTCCATCAACTCCACATAGCAAGTGTGAAGCAAGCCATTGAAGTGTGGGATTGGAGTCTTATGAGACCTCCTTTCATTGCAGTTGTAGCTATGGTGACCTTACCAAATCCATATTCTCCTCCATTGGCTAGTGAGCTTTTGGGTGGAGGTGGTAACGTTTCACTCTTGTCCTTTGTGATTTGGTTGAGTAGCATTGTATTGTTTTGTAGTGTGTATTGCTCTCCCTTCTTTCATTTATCACATATTTCTACTTTGTTTCTTTTTGACTATCCATGGAGGTGGAAACACCAAAATGGGGGTTTGACTGAGGCAGGCCCCTATACAGACCCAACAATTTTCCCCTTCTTGCTTGTGTGGGGGTGAACATACATGTGGAGCTAGTTGGCGAATAGGCGCTTTTGTGAGATTATCTTCATCACCCTAGCTTTTATCTACCCGCTTTATCATCTTCATCTTTATTTCTCCTACTTTATTATTTTGTTTTCCCGTCAAAACCTACTAGCTAATATTTTAGTTATTTTTTAGGTAGTTTGTATTGTGTTCACTATTTTTTGACCGTATGGATGTTAGCACACCCAAGAG
This sequence comes from Sequoia sempervirens, assembly GCA_007258455.2. NCBI lineage: Eukaryota > Viridiplantae > Streptophyta > Pinopsida > Cupressales > Cupressaceae > Sequoia > Sequoia sempervirens. Next base: position 62,013,802 of record VDFB02075321.1, on the reverse strand, counting down.
ATGCCAGCGCATCCTGCTATCATCCCAGAACTGTGCTACCATCCTTGGACAAAGAGCTATCTGAGACACAGTACCGAATCCAAAAACCAACTCACCTAGCCCAAACTTAAGTTCAGGATCTTTAGAGTGATTGAAGTACATTATAGTCCTTATCATTCTTGATCCTTGTTATAAGACACCTTTTAGAGTGAGGTAAGTTATGGAAGCCCTCCGCTCTTGGATCTCTGTGACCTAGAGCCTTGATGTGGTTGGTCTCCCTCTCTGACAAGATCTAATCAAGTCTTCTAAGTCACAAGCATTGTTGGCTAGTAAGACTAAGGTATAGAAAGAATCAAGAAATATTGAAAATAAGAAAAAGAAGGAAACTAACTACACAAATAATTTGAATCCTATCCCTCTCAAAGGGAATTATTTAAGAAGGAGAAGCCTACATGTGCATATTGCAAGAAACTAGTGCATTATGGACATCAATTTTATTCAAAACAACTTGGTGAGTTGAAGCATCTTCTTAAGAAGAATCAAATAAAATTTCCTTCAATGTCAAAGGGTTCCTCTTCTTCTTCATAAAATTCCAAGAAACATAAGGGCCAAGCACTTGTTGTAGCTTCATATTTTGAGTTAGGGATGTAGATGCTTGATTTAAGAGCCTCATATCACATAGTTTCATCATAAACTATTTTTGCTTCATTTGAGTCTTTCATCACTACACATCCTCATGGTCAAAACAAATATATGTGTGTTTATGGGAAGGGATTCATTGACATGGATGATGATGCATTTAATGATGTTCTTTGTGTTCCTTCATTGTCAACCAATATCCTTTGTATCTATCATATCACACATGGTGGAGCAAGAAAGAGTGTTGAGTTCACACTAGATTCCTTCATAATTTGAGATTTGAATAGCAAATATATCATTGTAGTTGGGGAGGTTGATCACCAATCTTGAGTCTACACCTTCTCAAATTTTTCTCGTATTGTTCCTTTAGCTGATGTTCACATTCATGCATCTAATGTGGACACTTTTGAGGATATTTTGTATAGTCATTTGAATCTTGGTATCGTTTCATCCACCGAGGTTCTAGAGACATGTGTTGATTGTATTCCATTTTTCCCCTTTGGTTCATAATATTCCTTATAACAAGTTGCTCATGTTTTTTATTCATACGATTTATTTGATTTGTTCTTGGGTCTTAGGATTTTAGACTTTTTCAAAGGTAAAACCAATAATGTGTCTTTTGTTATGACTACAAGGTGTTGGCTCTTTTCTTTTATCTTTGAGAGGAATATTGATTTATGTAAAAGTTTCCAAACATATCAAAGTTCCTCAAAACCCATGTTCACCAAAAGGGAGGGAAGTTTTATTATTTGAAAGAAAAAAATTGAGAGCTTTAGGGTTTAGGGCGTGTTGTATGATAGTTTCCAAGAGTATTGAAAGAGTCTTCTTCAATGTTTGCATAAGGAATTCACACAAATCATAAGAAGGTTCACATTGTAGAGATTATGGAGGATATGTGGTGTACTATTGAGAGGTTGGAGGAGTCCAAAGCATTTATTTTGTAAAACTTAATTGTTTCCTTACATATTTTATTAGGTATAACTTGAAATATGCCCTATATTGTTGAATATTTAGACTTTTTTGAAGTATTCAAGTTTGTGTGAAGCCTAAAAGTTGCAGAGTTACTCAAAATCCTTGTGTTTAAGAGATTCTTGGTGTATATTAGAAGAGGTTTAGGTTTAAAGGTTTAGCCCCTATTGGATAAGTTGAAATTCCTATAGATGGCTTTCATGAAAGTCTATGTCACCATATAAGGTTTTGAATGACATAGAGCTATTTCTAGTCAAGTCATATATAGGTGAATATTAATATATTGAGATTTATCAGGTTTTGTACCTTCATGAAGTGTCACTAAGATCCCATATAGAATTGATAAAGGCCATTAGAAAAGAGACCTAGAGCAAAGGTTCTAGTGAGGATGTCTTCATGTTGTAAGGTCTATACATATAGATTAAAAAGACATACTCCTAAGGTGGAAAGTGTTATATCATCCACCATGGAATAGGAGAAGAGGGAGATAAAATGGTTAGCAATTTTTCTAACATAAAAATTCTTGAAAGTATGTCATGTCTGGGAAATGCAAGGGCGATTCTTTATGAAAACATAATTCCCATGTAACAATAATAAAATAAAATGGAAGAATAGAAATAGACCTTTAGAGAATAGTACAATGAGAAGATAATATTAAGGGAGAAATAATGAATATAATCAATCCAATTATAATGCTAACATGTTTCTCATCTATTGCACTTTAAGATTGATAGTCATCAATGTGGGAATGATCCTTCTAAAGTTACTAATTATTTGAACCCTCAAAGTTTGATGCATGGATACAAAAGAGGTTATTATAGACTTGTTCATACTATGTCACCCTCAAGAAGTAGTTAGGTAAAAAGGGTAGCCAAATGTCTGATATGGTAAGGTAACATATGGGACTTGCATGATAGTTGAGAGAAGTAATGAATGATAATTGTTAGTGATCCAAATCTGCACCCTAATGCCAAGCTATGAATGAACTTAGCAGGTTTGGATGTAACATGGGACTGATTTCAGGTTGTGGGTGTCGTTTTCAAAAGTAGACCTTCAGATTATGGGCCGGCTTCCCCTTTTGATGTCACCTAACTACTAATTTCTGAGATAAAGGGTAAGAATTGCATGAGAAATGAGCCTAATAATGAAAATATCTAAGGTGGTACACCAAAAAAACTTGGACTTGATGATAGCCTATCACATTCAAACAAATATCATAAAAATTGATTTACACAACTCACTTTCCAATGCAATTTACATAAGTAATTTATAAGGAGGTCTATAAATAGGGATTTTAGAAGGAAAACAGAGGTTTCACAACTAACAACACTACTAAACAACATAGCTTATAAATTGTTAACATACATTTTCTGCTAAATAGATGCATAACATGAGACAAGTTTGCAAGGAAAGATGAATTTTCACAAGACAAACTGATCAATCATTAACAACATACATGAAACATGAAATGAGAAGGTAAAAATTCTCTACTTTATTAATTCAAAGTGCTTACTATATCACAATTCCATTTGAGTTACAATACTGCTCCATCAAAAATAGCTCCAAAAATAAGCTATACTGATGTTGGAAAGAAAGAACTAACTCCAAAATGCCAAAAAAAACATACATAAGCAAAAAGATCACACGACACTCATGCCTACCCATCTAGAAGGTTCTGGCCAGATGAGGCACAAAAGCCAAAAAAGTACCTTCCAAAATCACTCCAAAAAGCCTCCAAAATGGTGAAAAGTCAAGCTCAAACTAAAGTCATGCCAAAAGTGTGACAAAACTCCCTCCAAAGTAGCACATGTTTCTCTAAAATAGTCAAATACTTCACCCCCACACTCTCCTCATGTCTGCAATTCAACCATTTTGTCTCCTAGCTTTGACTCATGCAATCTGTGTGTTTTAAAAACACAAAACTCCAAAAAGGCATTAAGATAATAACTTGATTAGGTGATTCATAATACATCACTTAATCAAGTTATTTTACATTTCAAAGCACAATATAAGAGGGCCACCATCAATATGAATTACCATACATTTGCAAATGAAAAATACCAAAGTGATTAGCAAATCACTTAAATGATATTTTTTATGTTTTGAAACAAATGCAAAAAACAATAATGAAATGTCACAATGCTTTCAAAAGAATTAACAAGATCAAAAAAACCTCCAAGGCACTTTATCATCTCACCTTTTCTTATTTTTTAAGGCCACATATGGTCAATATTTTGATTTGCAAAGGAAAAATAAAAGCTCAAGCTTGGCCCATATGGCCAATCTCCACACTTCTTGGAAGGCATATTCCAAGTCTTCAAGGCACATGATGCATTCATGACCAAAAGGTCAAAGTTAGGCCTAACTTGGCATATTCCATAACTTAGCAAGGCATAACAAATGCTTGAAAGACTTAGCAATGTTTTGAAACAAGGAAAAAAACTTAAGGCATAAAATGCCTAAGTCATGACAAATGCCTAAGTCAATAAACACATGTTTCAGCCCCCCACTTTGCATTAATATGAACTTCATTTTTTAAAACATGGGATGAAAAATCCCATCAGCATCAAGTAGGGTCAAACCCTAATCATCAAAAGAAAAGAAAAAAAGGTGAAAGCATCATCATTTTGTCATCGATCATTCTGGAAAAATGATCTACCGCCATAGGGTTTCACTTGCACGTGCTAGAAATGGAGATTTTGATTGGTTTTTTGTGGTGTTTTTGCTGGGAAGTGTATGGAAACACAAGGTAATTGCATTTACTTGACACAAAATGCATTTTTCCACCTTTTTTGGAGCTTCTCCATTGATTTTAGGCTACAACCTGTAGGATGTTCTTGATCATTTTTTAATGGCTTCATTTTTCTTTGGGTGTTCTTCTGCTTTAGCCACCATTGGTGATGATTAGAGGAAGCTTATAGTAGAAAGAAAAGCTTTGTATAATGCAAACAAAAAATGAAAAATCTGAGGTAAGCTTGGTCGACCCACTCCATTTGGTTTCTTAGCAAAAAAACTATCTTTTAGCCTCTAGCTCGAAAATAAATCAAAGCAAGTTCATTATCTTCTTGCACTTGGATTCAAATGAAGAAACCCTCAATATATTTTGTTGTCTTATGAAGAAATACTATTCTTTTGGTCGCGGCCATGAAAAGAGAAGTAGGGTTTTTCTAATGCATTTTATTGCTTGCTCTAGTTTCCTCCATGAAATCTCTCTTTTTGCATCTTTGTATTTGCAATTTCTTTCTCATTTGTGAAGAGAATTTGAATTCATGTTGCGCCCTGTAAGAATGCATTGTGGTTTTGGAAATAATTTCATTATGTTTTTCAAAACTTCATGATTCCTCTTTATTTCAAGATGAATGAAAGCTCACTTCGAGCTCTGACTATACCAAAATTTGATAGAAAAAGTTTTGTTTCCTATGCATTTTATAAAATTTCTGAGAAAGATTTGAGCTTCTTTTTGCAAACAAAACGCAGCTATACATTCTTTCTTGTAGAAATTTCACCATTTTCTGTGAAAATAAGCTCAATCTGAGCTCTGTTGTTGAAGTATGATGAATTTTGTGGCTATTTTGTGCCCTTTTCTGTAGACTTCATTGCCATTCCAATCTACATGATAGACTTCTACATAAGAACTTAATCCAGTTCATTCACCAATTAAAATATTTTCCCATGGGATCTCACACTCTGTTATATCATCCATTAAAGGGTGTTTAGTATTACAGCTATTAATTGATGGGCCCAATTCATCTGCATTGTTCCTAGAATCCACCAACTCCCCATGCAACATGCTTTCAGATTCCCTATGTTCCCGTCTCCCTCTATTACAAGCATGTTCCCATTTTGCTTCCTCCAAAACTCCATCATCAAGAACTGGCCCTTAAATCTGTGTCTGGTATGGATTATCAGCTATTTTTTGGTTTTGCTAAATATGATGGAAAAAGCAGAGCCTTGAATCTTCATGTTTAAAGGTTGTGTTCCTGGAATATTTTGAAGTGTACCCAAGACATTTTGTATGTGAATTTGAATTTCACATCCTCCATAATCTCAAGCATTTGACAATTAGCATGCTTGTGCAAAATTTGATTTGTCAATGCAATTCTTTTGTCTAACAACCTATTCATCTTAATGCAAAATTTAACAGTTTTTCCCTCTTTCTTGCCATGTATAGTTGTCTTCAATATAATACAATTCAAAAGGTGCTTTTGCATACATTCTTCTCCCATGTCTATGGGTTTTCCCTCATAACCTTGTCATAGTTTAAGATCACTGCCCTTTATCCCATTATGCTTGCTCATTTGGGGGTATCTACATGTCCTTTGTTTCTTCATATTGTGTGACAGTCCCCTATTATTGTGGCAGGCTTATCCCTACCACCATCTACAAGTCTTAATATCACTATCCTCCTTGGAGTCTCCTTTACAATGACTGTCATGCAATATGTATTCTTACATTATGCAACCAACCCCCTATCAAGCCAACCATCATGGTAAGTTTGTTGATTTGAGGACTCCAAATTTATCATATCTTGTGCGATGAAAAGGTTGACTGCCCTACTCCTTCTATTGTTGAAAACCTCAAGTTCCTATTGTTCCCATGTATATTAACCTTCCAACAAGGCATAGCTGCTAGTTAATCCATAGATAAGATGTTTCTCACAACTCATACTTTGGAAATTGCAATGAATAGTAGGCACTATCCCTAGAAGGGTGACATATACAAGGATTAAGTTTCTTTATTGTGCATCAACTGATTAAAGGACTACCCTCTTAGTACACTCAATTTTCCACTGCATAATCCATTATGTGCACCATTGCTATGACTGCCTCATGCATGTTGACTGCCTCTTGGTATTGATTGTGATGACAGTCGTTGAATGAGATTTCTCTTGGATCCATGAAATTGATGCCATTCTTTGATCTTATCTTAAAGTTTCTATCTCATAGTGATCATTGTTCTGTCCATAACACACAGTGCTCTTATTGCATGATTGTCTTGTCCTTTTTCATTATATGATGAAGCACTTAATGATTCCTTGAAAATTTTCTTGTTGCCCAATGAGCATGATGACTAAGAGATAAATAATTTAGTGTTGCACTTATATGAAATAGTAAATATGATTAAAACTCATCCTTTTCTTAAAAATGTCTCTAAGACAATTAGAATTGTATGCATATTATGCCTTTTGTCAATATATTTTCCTAATTTTCATGATGTAGCTCCACTTGTTTGAGATAACCCATATGTTGTTATTAATGAATGCATGAAAAAACCCCTTGAAAACAAACATACTAGATTCTTACAGTATCAGGAGTGGTGTGTAAATTGTTATTGTTGTCACATTAATAATGTGTTGGAGTTGCATTTGATTGTGATGTCATTGCCATCATGGCAGTTCTGTAGCATATCTTATTTCTCACTATGAGTAATCGTTGAAAACATCATGACATTTATGTTTATCATAAATCCTTGTCGTATTTTGCCATTTTCTATGAACTTTCCTATCCTCTTAGTTCTCTGACCTTTCCTTAACATTGCCATAGTTTATTCCATGACTTTATCACCCTACACTTGCTCCCTGTCACTTGCATTTAGGCATGTCAAACTACCCTACATATTTCAAATTTCCATTCCTTGACATGTGGCTACCCCTCAATGAGATGTATCATGATTTGACTTTGTTTCAAGGAAGCTTGCCTCCTCTATGCCATGTTGTCCTCATTATTCACTTGGGACTGCCATTGTCAACTATGAAAGGTTATTGACAGTAAGGAATCATGCATTTCATATTTCACCATATCCTCATTATTTGATTTATTTTTCCTTAATCCTATTGGGAAACCATGTGTCACTTATTGTGGTGACCAGAAAACTCACCATCCTAAGTGATGTGCACTTGTCCAATAAGGTTGAAGTGAGATGAATTGGATAGTGTATCACATGCAACAATGCATGATTATCTTTGTTCCTTCTTGTTGGCCCATATGACTCATGATGATTTTAGGCATGGTTTGATATCTCCTTCATGATTTAAGAGATGCATAATTGAACTTGATGCATCTTTTGAATCTGATAATGAAATTTGATCAATTGGTGTGATTCCATATTGATTTAATGCATTAATAATAAGTATATCTTTGATGAAGTTGCTCAATTTCCTATTTCTCTCAAAGCATACTGATCTCTACCCTCGTGGGAGCCACATTTACCCAAAATGTTATATTTAACTGAATTAGAACCATAACCAAACTTGTCCTAAATCTGCACATGAAGCAAACAAGTTTGAAAAATAGATACATATTTTCGATGTGTTTGATGACTTCATTGTTTTCCAGGACATCCAAGGTTTTCATACTTATTTAATGCACTTAGGGATCAATTTATACATGCATAGGTAGGTGTTCATGTAAGGTTTGAGATCTTTCATTGCTTAGAGCATTGCTCTAATGTCATTGTGATTTCCATATGCAGGAACTAGGAGCACTACGGAGCTAGGAAGGACATAAGCAACTCGGGGCAACAACAGGGCTAGAGGACAACTTCAAAACCAGTCATTCTCAGGCAATGACTGGGCTCCACCCTTATATGCACATTCTATTTGTTTACTGATTGATGTATAAATTTTTTTTTTATTTTCATTGAATAAGTAAAGTTAGTCCCTTGGCTTGTGAGGGACATGTACACTTCATGATTATCAATAAAATATTTCATTTGTACACAAATGATTCTCTTTTCTCATTTGTTGTAATTGCAACAATGGAATGAAAATGTAATCTGTTTCATTTGACAATCCTTTTTCATGCATATTGAAATTAGTAGACTATGGTTTATCTTTTAAATGTTTAAACAAACAACACAAAGAATAAACACTAAACTTGATTTCAGCTGAAAGCTAAAAATCAGGTAACATTTTTGGTGACATCTACTATATGTTTTCCTGCTAAACATGAGACCAGTTGCCTAAGCTTATCCATTGGGCATGGGATCACTTAGAAAGCTAACACCATTTGAAAACAACATTCCAAATTGTTGTAACTCACTAAACTAGCAAGAGACACGTTGAAAACTTATTAAAAACCCAACACCACATAATGGAAAAGTACCACCTAATTGTACAAAATAGCACTTAGGGAAAACTGAAAAGCATCTAACTAATGAAACTACACTCAACAAAACCATTGACAGGCTTTGCAAAATAACACCTCTTTTTAATTAGCAACTGATGCATTACATGATTATGTATTGCTGAAATAACATGAAACACATGCAGATGTTCAATAGACTGTTGCAACATTTCATAAAAAATGCAAAGAAACTTACTTGCACCTTGAAAACGATCATGCATATTGCTGCCCTGAATTAGACAAGTGAGATGAATTTGATCACGTTTAGCTGCAAATCCAAAATTAGCTTATTCTTCAATTGCATCCTCATACTTGGGTGCAAGCATGATCTCTGGTACTTCAGTGGCCTCCAAACTGGCTAAGTATCTAATGGGACAACCCCTTAAAATGACAAAGGTTGTACTTTTATTATTGACTTCCTAATTGGGATCTTGAAGAGTATTATCTAGCCTTTGTTCTTGTTCAACCTGAACAAAACTTGCATATAACTCAACCTCCTAAATACTCAAATCAAAATTTTCCTTTTCAAAGGAGGAAGGCAAATGTCCAAATAATGAGACAACCTCCTTCAGCACACTGTCAATCAATGCAACAACCTCAAGCTCCTCTGTAAACCAGAAAGGAGGTTGATCACTAAGATTATGCAAATCAACTCCATGGGAAGCTTTTTGATTTGAGGGAATAAACTCATCCCCACCAAGACCACATTCTTCCTTTGGCTCCATGTCTGATTCTGTTGATTCATTAATACAAAAGGGGTTGAACATGGTTACCTCCACTTCTTGTTCTGGTTGTTCTTGATAATATTCCTCCAAAGATGTTGGCATAACATCTAGACATGAGCAATATAACTCAATTTCAGCTTGAAACAAATCCTCTTCACGCTTTTCATTGCATTTTTGTGTAGGAGGACTAATATTGAGCTCATGGAAACTCTCTTGAGGAAATAAAACTTCAAGGCCTTCAACCTCATGCTGTTGACTTATGACCAAGTTTATGCCCTCCTCATCATGCTCAATGAATCATGGAAGATCATCAAATGAAGCTATGAAATCATGGCCTACATCACCATTTTTAGCCTCTTCAGGTTGTTGTCTTGATTCTTGAACCTGCAACTACTTGATGTCTTCTTGTTGTTTTGAAACAACATTTGGAGTGGGAAAACTCAAACCTTCTTCATTCCAAACTGTACATTGCTCTTCTTGGTCAGCCTTTTCCACCATTTCACCTGGAACATTTTTACCATCATGGAGAATAGCAGGAGGATTGTTAGCTAAAACATTGCAATTTTTTTTTTGAGAAATCTTCTTGTGTTCAGCCTTTTGCAGCTGTAGTCTGTATTCCTCCAAGTTCACACTCTTAGTCTCCTCCCTGTTGAGTGAGTTGTGCGGGCCTAGGGCCTGCTCTTCTTTTTCTTTCTGGATGTTAGAGCATGGTTCTAATTGAATGATAGATGGATGAACCTTACAAGGTGGAGCAGATGGCTCTTTCCAACTTGAAAACCTATGGGTAGAAGGCTCATTGGTAGGGTCACTCAATGGCTCAACAGGTTCTTCTTGTCTAAAGCTAGGGAACTTATACTTAGGAACTTCTTCACTCATAGGATTATTCAACATTGCAGGAGGAATTGAGCTAAAAATAGGAAAGGAAGGGGTTTCTTGAGTTTCATACCTTAGTTGGCATTTCTCTGTAGCTATCTCCTTTGGCAAACATTCCTCATGTTGTGTCCTTTGAATCTCCATCTCCTACTCTTGAATGTATGCTTGGTAGGCTAATTCCTCTTGATGCATGTCAACTCCCTATTGTTGCATTTGATACTCTTGTTCTTTATTTATCTCATCCATCTGCCTATGGAAATCTAGCAATATATTGTCAATATTGCTAATCCCCATATCATCAGCATTTTGGGGCTGCAAATGAGAACATGACTACTGTTTTGGAACAAAATTTCCTTCTTGAGGCTAGTTCTAGGCATATACTGGTTGATATTGAGATTGAGTAGGAGTGGGAGGGTAGGAAACATCATGAGAATGCTCGTAACTTGCTGTCACAAGGTTATTTGAAACAAAACCAACAAGTTGTTCGGTCCGATATGACTGGTAAGAGGTCAGACATGCATGATTTTCATGGAATGGTGGGTAATTAGCATTTTCATGATATGTTGGGTGATATGACATGTTTCCATGAAATATGGACATGTTTATTCATTCAAAAGCTGGAACATGAGACAAAATCATATTTAATTGAAACTAACTAGCAATTAATCATACTAAAACCAGTAAAACTTCTCAGAGTCACTAGGTATGTATTGAAAACTTGCCTCCAAAGATAGAAACTACTGCTGCACACACCAAACAACAGTAAAAAAATGCATAAAAATTAACTGAGAAGCAATTCACTTATCCCACCAGGCATGCCAAAATTGTTAACGATCCAAATCTGCACCCTAATGCCAAGCTGTGAATGAACTTAGCAGGTTTGGATGTAACATGGGATTGCTTTCAGGTTGTGGGTGTCCTATTCAAAAGAAGACCTTCAGATTATGGGCCAACTTCCCCTTTTGATGTCACCTAACTACTAATTTTTGAGATAAAGGGTAGGAATTGCATGAAAAATGAACCTAATACTAAAAATATCTAAGGTAATACACCAAAACAACTTGTACCTTATGACAGCCTATCACATTCAAACCAATATCATAAAACTTGATTTACACAACTCACTTTCCAATGTAGTTTACGTAAGTAATTTATAAGGAGGTCCATAAACATGGCTCTTAGAAGGAAAATAGAGGTTTCACAACTAACATAACTACTAAACAACACAGCTTATAACCTATTAACATACATTTTCTGCTAAATAGATGCATAACATGAGACAAGTTTGCAAGGAAAGATGAATTTTCACAAGACAAACTGATCAATAATTAACAACATACATGAAACATGAAATGAGAAGGTAAAAATGCTCTACTTTATTAATTCAAAGTGCTTACTATATCACAAGTCCATCTGAGTTACAATACTGCTCCATCAAAAATAGCTCCAAAAACAAGCTATCTTGTTGCTAGAAAGAAAGAACTAACTCCAAAATGCCCAAAAAATAACATACTTAAGCAAAAATATCACACGACACTCATGCCTACCCATCTAGAAGGTTATGGCTGGATGAGGCACAAAAGCCAAAAAAGAACCTTGCAAAATCACTCCAAAATGGTGAAAAGTCAAGCTCAGACTCAAGTCATGCCAAAAGTGTGACAAAACTCCCTCCAAACTAGAAAATGTTTCTCTAAAACAATCAAATACTTCACTTCCACACTCTCCTCATGTCTGCAATTCAATCATTTTGTCTCCCAGCTTTGAGTCATGCAATTTGTGTGTTTTGAAAACACAAGACTCCAAAAAGGCATTAAGATAATAACTTGATTAGATGATTCATAATACATCACTTAATCAAGTTATTTTACATTTAAAATCACAATATAAGAGGCCCACCATCAATATGAATTACCATACATTTGCAAATGAAAAATACCAAAGTGATTAGCAAATCACTTAAATGATATTTTTATGTTTTGAAACAAATGCAAAAAGCAATAATGAAATGCCATAATGCTTTCAAAAGCATTAACAAGATGAAAAAACCTCCAAGGGACTTGATCATCTCACCTTTTCTCATTCTGTAAGGCCACATGTGGTCAATATTCTAATTTGCAAAGGCAAAATAAAAGCTCAAGCTTGGCCCATATGGCCAACCTCCACACTTCTTGGAAGGCATATTCCAAGTCTTCAAGTTACATGATGTATTCATGACCAAAAGTTCAATGGCAGGCCTGACCTGGCATACCCCATAACTTAGCAAGGTATAATAAATGCTTGAAAGACTTAGCAATGTTTTGAAACAAGGAAAAAGACTTAAGGCATAAAATTCCTAAGTCAATAAACACATGTTTTGGCCCCCCACTTTGCCCTAATATGAACTTCATTTTTTAAAACATGGGATGAAAAATCCCATCAGCATCAAGTAGGGTCAAACCCTAATCATCAAAAGACAAAAAAAGGTGAAAGCATCATCATTTTGTTGTTAATCATTCTGGAAAAATGATCTTCTGCCATAGGGTTTCACTTGCATGCACTGGAAATGGAGATTTTGACTAGTTTTCTATGGCGTTTTTGTTGGGAAGTGTATGGAAACACAAGATAATTGCATTTACTTGACACAAAATTCATTTTTCCACCTTTTTTGGAGCTTCTCCATTGATTTTAGTCTACGGCCTATAGCATGTTCCTGATTATTTTTTATTGGCTTCATTTTTTTGTGGGTGTTCTTTTGCTTTAGCCGCCATTGGTGATGATTAGAGGAATCTTATAGTAGAAATAAAATCTTTGTATAATGCAAACAAAAAAGGAAAAAGCTCAAGTAATCCTAGTCAACCCACTCCATCTGGTTTTTTAGAAAACAAACTACTTTTTAGCCTCTAGCTCAAAAATAAGGCAAAGCATGTTCATTATCTTCTTGCATTTGGATTCAAATGAAGAAACCCCCAATCTCTTTTATTGTCTTATGGAGAAATACTATTCTTTTGGCCACGACCATGAAAAGAGAAGTAGGGTTTTTCTAATGAATTTTACTGCTTGCTCTAGTTACCTCCATTAAAGCTCTCTTTTTTATCTCTGTATTTGCAATTTCTTTCTCATTTGTGAAGAGAATTTGAATTCATGCTATGGCCTGTAAGAATGCACTATGGTTTTGAAAATACTTCCATTCTGCTTTTCAAAACTTCATGATTCCTCTTTATTTCAAGATGAATGAAAGCTCACTTCGAGCTCTGACTATACCAAAATGATAGAAAAAGTTTTGTTTCCTATGCATTTTATAAAATTTCTGAGAAATATTTGAGCTTCTTTTTGCAAACAAAACACAGCTATACATTCTTTCTTGTAGAAATTTCACCATTTTCTGTGAAAATAAGCTTAGTTTGAGATCTGTTGTTGAAATATGATGAATGTTGTGGCTAGTTTGTGCCCTTTTATGTAGACTTCATTGCCATTCCAATCTACATGATATAATTCTCCATAAGAACTTAATCTAGTTCGTTCACTAATTAAAATATTTTCCCATGGGATCTCACACTCTGTTATATCATCCTTGAAAGGGTGTTTATTATTGCAGCTATTAATTGATGGACCTAGTTCATCTGCATTGTTCTTGGAATCCACCGAGTCCCCATGCAACATGATTTTAGATTCCCTATGTTCCCTTCTCCCGTTATTGCAAGCATGTTCCCATTTTGCTTCCTCCAAAACTCCATCATCAAGAACTGGCCCTTAAATCTATGCCTGGTATGGATTATCAACTGTTTTTTGGTTTTGTTGAGAATGATGGAAAAAATAGAGCCTTGAATCTTCTTGTTTAAAGGTTGTGTTCCTAGAATATTTTGAAGTGTACCCAAGACATTTTGTATGTGACTTTGAATTTCACATCCTCCATAATCTCAAGCATTTGACAGTTAGCATGCTTGTGCAAAATTTGATTTGTCAATGCAATTCTTTTGTCCAACAACCTATTCATCTTAAAATGCAGAATTTAAAAGTTCTACCCTCTTTCTTGCCACGTATAGTTGTCTTCAATATAATGCACTTCAAAAGGTGCTTTTGCATACAGTATTCTCCCATGTCTATGGGTTTTCCCTCATAACCTTGTCATAGTTTAAGATCATTTCCCTTTATCCCATTATGCTTGCTCATTTGGGGGTATCTACATGTCCTTTGTTTCTTCATATTGTGTGACAGTCCCCTATGATTGTGGCATGCTTATCCCTACCACCATCTACAAGTCTTAATTTCATTGTCCTCCTTGGAGTCTCCTTTACAGTGACTATCATGCAATATGTATTCTTACATTATGCAACCAACCCCCTATCAAGCCAACCATCATGGTAAGTTTGTTGATTTGATGCCTCCAAATTTATCATGTCTTGTGCGATGAAAAGGTTAATTGCTCTGATCCTTCTACTGTTGAAAACCTCAAGTGCCTATTGTTCCCATGTATATTAGCCTTCCAACAAGGCATAGCTGCTATTTAATCCATAGATAAGATGTTTCTCACAACTCATACATTGGAAATTGTAATGAATAGTTGGAATTGTCCATAGAAGGGTGACATATACAAGGATTAAGTTTCTTTATTGTGTATCAGCTGATTAGAGGACTACCCTCTTAGTACACTCAATTTTCCACTGTATAATCCACTTTGTGTAGCATTGCTATGACTGCCTCATGCATGTTGACTACCTCTTGGTAATTATTGTGATGACAGTCCTTGAATGAGATTTCTCTTGGATCTGTGAAATTGATGCCATTCTTTGATCTTATCTTAAAGTTGCTATCTCATAGTGATCATTGTTCCATCCATAACACATAGTGCTCTTATTGCATGATTGTCTTGTCCTTTTGCCTTTTATGATGAAGCACTTAATGATTCCTTGAAATTGTTCTTATTGCCCAATGAGCATGATGACTAAGAGATAAATAAGTTAGTGTTGCACTTATATGAAATAGTAAATATGATACAAACTCATCCTTTGCTTAAAAATGTCTCTAAGACAGTTAGCACTGTCTGCACATTATGCCTTTTGTCAATATATTTTTTTAGATTTTCATGATGCAGCTCCACTTGTTTGAGATAACCCCTATGCTGTTATTTAATGAATGCATGAAAAAACCCCTTGAAAATAAACATACCAGATTCTTGCAGTATCAGGAGTGGTGTGTAAATTGTTATTGTTGTCACATTGATAATGTTCTAGAGTTGCATTTGATGGTGATGTCATTTCCATCATGTCAGTTCTATAGCATATCTTCTTTCTTACTATGAGTAATCATTGACAACATCATGACATTTATGCTTCTCATAGATCCTTGTTGTATGTTTCCATTTTCTATGAACTGTCCTCTCCTCTTAGTTCTCTGACCTTTCCTTAACATTTCCATAGTTTATTCCATGACCTTATCACCCTGCACTTTCTCACTGTCACTTGCATTTAGGCATGTCAAACTGCCTTATGTACTTCAAAGTTCTATTCCTTGACATGTGGCTGCCCCTCAATGAGATGTATCATGATTTGACTATGTTTTGAGGAAGCTTACCTCCTCTATGCCATGCTATCCTCATTATTCACTTGAGACTGCCATTGTCAACTATGAAAGGTTATTGATAGTAAGGAATCATGCATTTCATATTTCACCATATCCCGAGTATTTGATTTCTTTTTCCTTAATCATATTGGGCAACCATGTGTCACTTATGGTCGTGACCTGAAATCTCACCATCCTAAGTGATGTGTGCTTGTCCAATATGGTTGAAGTGAGATGAATTGGATAGTGTATCACATGCAACAATGCATGATTATCTTTGTTCCTTCTTGCTGCCCCATATGAGTCATGATGATTTCAGGCATTGTTTGATATCTCCTTCATGATTTAAGAGATGCATAATTGAACTTGATGCATCTTTTGAATCTGATAATGAAATTTGATCAATTGGTGTGATTCCATATTGATTTAATGCATTAATAACAGGTATATCTTTGATCAAGTTGCTCAATTTCCTATTTCTCTCAAAGCATGTTGATCTCTACCCTCGTGGGAGCCACATTTACCCCACATGTTGTATTTAACTGAATCAAAACCGTAACCAGACTTGTCCTAAATCTGCACATGAAGCAAACAAGTTATAAAAATAGATACATATTTTCGATGTTTTTGATGACTTCATTGTTTTCCAGGATGTCCAAGGTTTGCATACTTATTTAATGTACTTAGGGATCAATTTATACATGCATAGGTAGGTGTTCATGTAAGGTTTGATATCTTTCATTGCTTATAGTATTGCTCTAATGTCATTGTGATTTCCATATGTAAGAGTTAGGAGCACTACGGAGCTAGGAAGGACACAAGCAGCTTGGGGCAGCAATAGGGCAAGAGGACAACTTTGAAACTAGTCATTCTTAGGCAATGACTGGTCTCCACCCTTATATGCACATTCTATTTGTTTACTTATTCAAGTATAAATTATTTCTTTATTTTCATTGAATAAGTAAAGTTAGTCCCTTGGCTTGTGAGCGACATGTACACTTCATGATTATCAATAAAAAATTACATTTGTACACATATGATTCTCTTTTCTCATTTGTTGTAATTGCAACATTGTAATGAAAATGTAATATGTTTCATTTGACAATCCTTTTTCATGCATATTGAACTTAGCAGACTACAGTTTATCTTTTAAATGTTTAAACAAACAACACAAAGAATAAAAACTAAACTTGATTTCAGCTGAAAGCTAAAAATTAGGTAACAATAATGTTTCAATAAAATTTGTATAATAGTTAATAGGTAAATCTATATGAAGAAAATCTAGGAAATGATAAAAGTGAATACTCCATGCAATGAGAAGTGAATGAGAATGAGAAGTGCTACTCCATAGTTAATATAATCATAGAGGTGACTACCATAACAATAAATTAGAGTCTATGAGGTTAGAACGAAGTAAAGTTCCCTTGCAAGTTCCAATAGAACATGATTATTTAAGTTGTTGAGTCCACATGAGATGTATGGGAACAAATTCTAAAGGACTGTATAGTCATAAAAAGAGAAACTTGTACATTCTAAAGGCCATGTATATTGCATTGAGTAGAGGTAGTCAACATGATAGCTAGGACAATATTACAACAGTCATGGGCAAAGTATGACTACATTTCCAAAGTAAGACTATACATGATTGTTCAAAATGGGAGGAAAATCATCATGTAGTTCTCAATTATAGTCACGGGAATATGGAATGAGGTTGATGAAATTTATATGGATCCACACCATATGTTCTTGGAATAAAGATGCACAATACAGTGAGAAAAGGTTTAAAATATGATAATATTTATCACTCATAAATAATGCAAAGTCCATCACAACCATAAGGCATAGTTCCATGAAGCATGCTAGTCTAAAGGATCACGAAATTGTATGATAGTGAAGACATAATCCATAATATTCATAGTCACATACAATAAATCCAAACACAATCCATAAGATATAGTGACCAAGGGACAATCCAAATGACAGTCTACACATGCACTAAGTGTTACAATTATAAAAGGGGTGATCCTAGAAATAAATGAGTTGTTCATGAATGAAAAAAGCATTTCAAGAATCATCGTACAATCCAATGAATCAAAGTAATGATGACAATATTTTGAAGCCAAGGAACACTGATAGTAGTAGGTTAAATAACAGCATGTTAGTGTTGCATAACATCCATCAAAGAAGTAGTCTTTAAAGACCAAGCCATTATGGTAATACTACAAGAAACTTGCATGACAGTTGAAGGGCATGGTGAGAAGATGAGAATGACAATGACACTGTGTTATGTATGAAAATTAGATGTGTTTCATATGCCTATGGTCAAGCCTTCCTATGGTGTCAAATTCCAAAGGCACGTGTAAAAAATAAAAATGAAATCAACAATAGGTATGACAATGTGTCAGTCTCAAATGTAGAGGATAGTACCAAAGATTAATTGTTGTGGAGGGAAGTATTGTGATCAAATGATAGTTAGTGTAAAGGATGGATACTTCATCAACAAAATCTTGTCTCAAATATTAGGTTACAAGTTTCTTGTAAACACTCATTGGATGTTAGTGTTGGGAAGACTAGGAAATTTATGAGTAAAGTGATTGATATCATCCTATGAAGTCTGTTTGTCTTTTCCTTAGGTCCTTGTTTATAATGAACTAAGTCTTTTAATGTCACTTGAGTACCAATGTTTTTTCAAAAATGTTGGAGAAATACACTAAAAATTTGTGTAAATGAGGTTATTGAGTTGTTTGAAAATGAGAAAAACCATTCTGAGGCCATGTCCTTCAATGTTATGGGGGATATTTTTGCTACGATCGCATCTTCAAAAATTAAATCACTACATAATGCGGTGAAAGCTAACACATGGTTGTTATGATCTCCCTTACCATTATACTTTTCAAATTGAGATATTTCAATGTTTGGAGGTATCAGTGTTTTGAGAATGGAAAATGATAGAGGATTTTGTGTGAGGTATTATGGAGGTTTACCATCTTAGTTTTGATTTAAAGTTGAAATTTTTTGTTGAAGAGATGTCACATTTTGAAAATTTTGGTTTATGACTGAATCATTGGGTGACATGTTTTGAAATTTTATTGAATATGGTGAGCTAGAATGAGTGATCAATGGGTTACTATTTGCATGTTTATGAGAGGTGACAAACATGGTGGTGTTATAGGTAAGGTGACAAAACTATATGGATTCACACTAGGAAACCCTAAGCTTTGATTTAGGCCATTGGTATATTGTATGGTTGATTCTATGGTTGGAGGTGTAAATGTGGGAATAGAAGGTATGGTTGTGGGGGAGGAAACTTGTTTTCCTATTTGGTTTTTAATGTTTGTGAATGATTGAGCACAACTAGCTATAGTAGGGATGTTAACATCTACTATGTGAGCTAGACTACACAACACTTCTATTCCTTGAGAATCATCAATCAACTTCCTAAGGTTGTCCAAAATAAGCACCATCTCTCCAGCTAAAGGTTCAGTGCTTAGAAATTCTTGAAGACCTTCTAAATACTTATCTAATTGTTTTAGCTTCTCCTTAGTAAAATGGGAAATAGTGACCTCTAATTCCATAAGAATTTTAGGTTGTGAGGAAGTCATGGGTAACGTATAATGAGGTATATAATCAAAAATAAATTGTGTGAAAGAGTTATAGGACTCAAGATCCACAACGGTTGTAATTATAGTATGGGAGGCCATAAGTCTGAAACTATGTCTCATAGGAGTATTAGTAGTAGGACACTAGGTCATGAAGCTCATATGAGATTCGAAACACTTAGGTAGGATTACTATGAAAGGAAAAGTAGAAGATAGTCACAACAAATCAAACAAAGTGCAGAATCAAAAAGCAGAACCATGCAGAAAACA
This sequence comes from Sequoia sempervirens, assembly GCA_007258455.2. NCBI lineage: Eukaryota > Viridiplantae > Streptophyta > Pinopsida > Cupressales > Cupressaceae > Sequoia > Sequoia sempervirens. Next base: position 61,994,086 of record VDFB02075321.1, on the reverse strand, counting down.
CAGAGACAAACCCGTGATCTAAATATGGGTGAATATAACAGGTCTAGGGTATGATGCGCACTAGAATGGCAAGGTATTTTTACTGAATTCAAATTTTGGATGTGTTCTACAATGTTTAAGTATCCTATTTTGTGACTATTTAGGTTTGACAATAAATAAATGCCTAGAAATTGATATAATTGTGAGTTTGCAATATGAAATACACCTATGCAAGCAATTTTCAAAAATATCAACTAATGAATGCAATTAGAAATGCAATTTTTAGTCTGTAAAGTACTAAAACTTATTGATCCTAACTTGAAAAATATGGAAATTGAAATATTTTTTGTTTTTGCAACAATAATAATGCACTTTTTCCACTTTTCCACTTTATGCATATGCCTAAATGAATGCTTGAAATGCTTTTAGATTTTGACTTCAGAATTGATATGACCTAATGTAGATTCACTAATGCAAGTATGAACTAGATCCACTTTTTTAATAACTAAAATCAACCCTAGATGTCTTTTGGATGCAAAATGCAACACAATTTTTCACTTTTTCAATGCTTTTTTATGATGAATATGCATATATGAATGATTGATGAAAACAACCTAAGATCACACTTAGATTTCAAAATGATATTTTTCAAAATTTCAAAAGATCTAAAGTGTTTTAAATAGTTAGGTTCACCAAAAAATTTGATTGGAAAATGGATCTAGGTCGTAAATCACACTTGTCCCAATTTTTGGAAGGATTAAAAGTGATCTCAAATCCACTTGACTACAAACTTGGTAGGAAGAGTCAGAATGGTGGATCAAGGTTCTAATACTTATTTTATTTTGGGTTTGGTTTTGATGTTGTGGAGTGATTGATTTTATGATTGATAAACTTACTAAATTTGAAGATGTAATGATGTTCTTAGGTAAACTATAAAAATGCAATAGTCTATTATGATTTTGAGAATTTAAATGCAACAAGACAAATAAAATTTAGAAATACATAAGATAGACACAAAATAACTTGGCATGTAAACTTGAAGATGAATTAGTTGGTGTAGGGCATGGTACACCCCAAACCATCCTCCTTTTTTGTAAGATATGAAAACATAGACTTGAGGTCACTGGTTTATAGCTCTTGTCCTCTCGAGGTCATTGTCAAAACTTCATTTGTTGATGAGAAAATCCAGTTTTCATGTCTTGATAACTTGTATGGCTTGAATACATGAATTAATAATTAGTATTATCTTCCTCTAATTAGCTTTAGATATTAAAACCTACACACATGAAAGAGGTGGAAGGGTTCTGTTGTATAGGGGATTTCCTAAGTCAAACCTCATTTTGGTATTTCTACCTCCACAATGGCTAATGATGATGTATGAAAGAGAGCTTACCCTCAGTTGGGTAGAGGCTAAATGATAAACAAGTAATGAATTGAATAATGTTGAAACTCACCACTTATATCTACATTCCATGATGAATTGAAGTCATGTACTCATCACCATCAAGGAGATTTTGAATGCTTGATTGAAGTCCTGCAAGTGTTAGTACTCACAAAACAAATGAACATAAAACATGAACACACTTACATAAAAACATGATGCATGATTAACATGATGCTTGACATGAATAAATGCTACTAAAATGTTGATAATTCTGCTCTTGAATGCTCTTGAGTGCTTGACAATAATATTAATTGCTTCTCCAAAATTTCTTTTTAAGTTTGAAATAAAAGACTTTGTATTTATATGCAATTCTTTTAATTTCTTGAAAATCAAATGACAATAGATGAAAATTGAAATTGGAAATTCAAATAATAAAATATTGACACCAATATATTCAAATTGGAGCCAAAAAGAGGTAGTCTAGGGTGTGGGGTGCCCTAGACCAAACCTATTCTTTTTGGGGCCCAAAGTGTTAGGGGCAAATAGTGAATTCTTATTTTTGTTTCCTTTTGTTTGATTTTCCAAGGATGTTTATAAAATGGGTAATTAAATGCACAAATAGGTCCAACCACATAGGGGGGAGCAACACCTAGTATGAAATTTTCAAGGGTGATAATTTTTTATGCTACACTATAATTAAATAGTTTGATGTCGCTTTAGAGACCATGGCCAATGAGAAAATCTTAGGAATAGATGGGCTCTCAAAAAAAATTAAAAATATTTTTATCCTTAAATTAGAATGTATTGTTTTGTGAAGCCATTAAACATGGTTCTCTTAGGCTCAATATTAATTATTTTCTTATCAAACTTCTTCTTAAAGGTAATTTTTTTAATAAAATTTCAAAATAGAGGCCTATTACATGTTACTAAAATGGTGTCTCAACCTTAGAATTACACAAGTTTACTATTTATAGTAATTTTACATTTGAGCACAATTTGGTGCAAAATTTTCCCCAAAGCTTTGGAATGGCTAAATAATCATGCTTGTAAAGTTTCGTCGCAAGATCATGTCTGGATTTGAAGATATTAAAGTTTCCATTTTTGAAAGTTTCAAACTCTAGTTTAAAGGCCTTAAAGGAATTTTTTGGGCCCAAAAGTGGTTATAATAAGCAAAGCATGTTATATCTTGATACAATGCTTCATGATATTTTTGATGGTTCAAATGACTCGTCAATCAAACACTTGAATCAAAATTTATGGCCTCCAAAAGTTGAGTCTCCTAAAATGGGAGATGTAAAAATGTGTTGAACACATAAATATGTTGTAAAAGGGGAGTTACATGTGGTGGTGTGTGTTTTGACACAACATAGGCATGTGTTATTGGAGATAGGATGGGATCCACTTTTTAGGTGGTTTTAGCTCTAATTTCATGTATTATATCTCCTATATATTAGGTGCATGAGATGGAGGTTGGGTGTAAGAGTCTTATAGCTATTGTGTTGCCTCTAGATCTTTGGTTGGTGATGGTCATGTGAGAAAGCTTGCATTGAAAGTATATTTAAAGATATTTTATTTTAGAATGATATGTTAGATGAATTTTGGAGTGTGGGGTTTTTCTCCTAAAAGGATTTTCCCCATGTAAATCACTATGTTGTAGTATGAATGTTTTTTACATTTATTTATGTTTAAGTTTTTGTAACTATTCAGATCTGAAAAGATTTTGTGTAATACTCCTCTCAAGATTAGTGTAGGATTTTTTTCCACTACCTTAACTTCCTTACATTACACTCCTTTATACTACATATAAGATCATAGCTAAAGTTGTAGCAAGATGCATTATTTCTACCACTTGAGAGAAGGTCCAACCATAAAAAACCATTTTAGGAGGAAGATTCATTCTAAATGTATAGGCATGAATTTGCACCCCTTATGCAAATTCCCCTTTTACACTTCCTCACCTTAGAAAACCAAATCCGAAGGCAAAATTCCACATTATCCTGCTACCTCCGTTCCACTTGGCATTTGTCTTTTGTGTCGATAGAAGAATATTTGTCGGGGACGCTTGTGCGATGCACAGACATTCGTGTAGCGCACTTACATCCCTAACAGATTCCTACATCTAAAGTTGGAAAAGGCATTACACTTCCCATTGGGGTTGGTTTATAACGTCCCTCTTCGACCAACCAAACCTAAAGATGCATGATTCTTCCTCATTCTTACTTCAAATAAATTCATTCTCATTCCATTCCATCATCTAGCAATCTTCTTCACAAGTTCTAGCAATTTCACTCTCATTCTCAACCTTCAAACAACATTTGGCACTCCATAGTAGTAGCAAAGCAAGTGTGGAACAAGCCATCATTGCAGGGGCTTGAGGTTTTGCAACACCTCCCTTCATCATAGTTGAGGCCATGGTGATTGTTCAAGCTCTCTTTTCTCCATCATTGGCTAGTGAGCTCTTGGTGGAGGTGGTAAGTGTTTTCACTCCTCTCCTTTACGATTTGGTTGACTAGCTTAATATTTTTTTATAGTGTTACTTACTTTTTCTCCTTCTCTACCTATTTATCATACATTTCTCTATCATTTCTATCTTGGTTGTCTGTGGAGGTGGAAACACCAAAATGGGGGTCTGACTAAGGCAGACCCCTATACAACCCACAACAATTTTCCTTCTTTCTTGTGTGTAGGTGGACATGCTTTTTGGAGCTAGCTGGAAAACAAGAATCTCTTTGAGATTATCTTTGTCACCTTAGCCGTCATATACTTAATTTATGACATTTTTTTGTATACTTCCTATTTCATAGTTCTATTTTGTTCCCTTAGAAGCGACTAGCTAGGCTGTCAGCTCATTTTTTGGTAGTTCATATTGCTTTTTTGGTCCTTTGGTCGTATGGATGACAACACACCTGAGAGACACTAGCGCATTGCATTGTCGTCTCAGAACCACACTTTCATCCTCAAGAAGAGAGCTACCTAAGGTAAAGTGTTGAACCTAAAAATTGGCTCGCCTAGCCCCAATCCTGACTTTGGGGCTACAGAATGATCGAAGGGCTTTATAGTCCTCATCATTCTCGTCCCCCATTTGAAAAAATCCTTTAGAATGAGGTAAGTTAGGGCAGCCTTCCACTCTTGGCTCTTTATGACTTGGGGCCTTAACATGGTCAGTCACTCTCTCTTACACGAAATAATCATGTTTTAATCTTGGGAGTCAATTAAATGGGCACAAAATATTCATAAAATGATTTTCTAGTCAAATTATATATTTTTAAAGCCTACAATTTGAAATTCATTTGTAAAATTCTTAGGTGTGTAGGATTTATTCAAAGAATTATCTTATGTGTTTAACTCTTCTTCAAGGATGTGAATTCTCAAGTAAAAATTGATGGATCTTTGTCAAAATATTTCCCTAATAAAAGATCCATCAAACAAGGATGTTCACTAACTCCTTATCTTTACATCCTCATAATGGATGCACTTAGTTCTCTCCTATTTCATGCCTATCAACAAAACCTTATCATAGGCCTTTTATCATTTAGTAATGTTGTGGCATTAAAATCCTATTTTTTTTGGTCATACTATGTTCTTGAAAAATCCAATATGATAAATATAATACTCTTAATATGTTAGATGTTTATTGTGCTACTTCTAGATCTCAACTATCCATTAATAAAAGAAAATTAATCTATGAATTCTTTTGGACTTTCTTCAAATTAGAACCCCCTATAATAGAATTTTCTTAAACATGGATCTATCTTTTGGGTGTGGAAAATCTTCCATTACCAGTTTTCTATTGGTGATTGTTCCTTAGCTTCATTTAATCAATGCCCTTATATTGTCAAATTTTATGAAATAAGAATTTTCCAAACATTTGTTCTAGTTCTATACTCTTTCATAGGACCTATGATAATTTAAAATCCTTTCTCTACCAAATTTTCTTCCTTGTGAACTTATGAATTATTATGGGTCAATACCTCTCGCCATGTTATCTTTGAATCCTACCACTAGATGATCATTTTTTATCTAGAAATAAATTTGTTTAGTAATGTTTTCTAACATCATAGCGCTTAGAGTTCTAATTGTGGGTCTTTTCTCTAACTTTGTTTTTTATATTACCAATATCGTAAATATTTTCCATGATATATTATAGACTAAAAAGGATCTCAAGAAATAGATAGATTAAATTTTGGATCAGTTAGATTTTATTACTAAAAATCAGAGTGATTTGATTAAGACAATAAAAGAAACTACTAGGAATTCTAATATTTATTTATCTCTAGGTGTGTTGAATAACATGTTTTTCAAATTGAAGTGCCAAAGGTATTCCCAAGGTGATAATTTCATACTTGAAATCGAATATGTGAAGGAGGGAGAAGAAAAAAATAAGGGAAACCATGCTAATGGAGAAATATCCTTGAACATTGAGGAGGTTTATAAATTAAACTCCAAGATTGATACAATAAAGTAAAAAGATAGAAATGATTCTAGGGAAAAGGGTGAGAAAAAAGAAGAGAGCAACAAGGTCATGCCATTTCATAAATTATTTTTCATTGGGCATTCTCTAGGATATGATGTTGATGTGTATTGGTTCTCTTGGTTATATGGAAAATGGTGTTTCTATTCCCTACATGATTGTCCTATTTGAGAACCTTATAGATTCATTTTGAAGTAATAAAGTAGTAAATAGAAAGGGATGTATGGATTATCTAGGTTAGCTGTGGATTTTGTTTGTCTTGCTTATGGTGGAAGAGTTGTTTCTTTCCTTGTGCTATGCCCTTAATATTATAGCATGCTTAGGTGTATGTGTATTTGTCTTGTGGCTACCATATAACTCATAATTAAGTAGTATGACCATTAATAAAATATTATAAATATTATATAAGTAGTTAAGCTAGCTTGAATAAAATCCATGGAATAAGTATATTATATATAGGAGGTACTAGTTAAAGTTTATTATCACCATATTATGAGTTTATTCTTATTAAATACATTTATAGGTTTACCCCCTAGAATTGTCTTATTAATCTCAAGTATTTTTAATATATTTCCTATTATACTTGTGAGATGAGAGAAAGTCGGCGAGGGTCGATTACACTTGATTTACGATGAATTGAAGCATAAACATACCTACATCTACAAACAAGATCATTCAAATTGGAAATCTAGACTAAGCATTTTATTGAAATTGAAAGCTACAAACTAAGAAAACAGTTAAATTCCTAATCTAACCCATTTGAAACTTATCCTTTTTTGGAATTTGTGTCGTGTTGATGTGAAACGATGACCCTTTCCCAATCCTATGATTAGTGAGCCTGTTTCAGTCAATTTTATGGAAGAGAATCAATGAAACCATTGTGATTGATGTATGAAAACCTAGTTTATGCTAAAAATGAACATGATGGAAGCTGATTTACCATGATTTTATGCTAGAAATGCAATGAATATGCTATTGTTAAGCTAATATAATCTAATTCTAAGCTAAAAGATGAAAACCCTAATTTATAAACAAGCTAAGATGGATGCATGCAAACCATTAATGGATGCTCTAAGCTATTATACAATTAAAATTAACTAAGATAAGCTAAAGAGTGAGTAAATATGATTGAGTGCATATGAGATTCAAAAACATAAGTTTGCAATTGAAAGATGGATGTATGAATTTCAATAGCATAAGTTGGCTCTGAAAAAGATGGATAAGATTCAACAGCATAAGTTTTCTCTGAAAAAGATGGATAAGATTCATCAGCATAAGTTTGCTCTGAAAAAGATGGATAAGATTCAACAACATAAGTTTTCTCTTAAAAAGATGGATCCATTTGTCTCCAAATAGTGACCTATTTATAGGAAAGAAAATGAGGAATGAAGGGTTGAGATAAAAAAGAATAATCAACGGTTCAAGATGAAGGAGATGAGAGGCATGGATCATGGATTCTCATCAACAGATGAGAATGCATGATGATATTTTAATCAAGGGTTCACACTTGCCTCAAAAAAACACACTATTGACCTACTCACACAAGTCAAAGGTGACTTGTTCAAAAGGTTGAAGGTTAAAACTTGCTTAAGAAGCCAAGTGAAAATATCCCTTTTTCAAATGATGAAGGAATAAGAATATTCTTTTAGAATATTCTCATGGGTGAGGAAAAAGGCAATTTGCAAATTAAAACAAAGTTTTAATTGTGCAAAAGGGGTGATAAGGAATATTCCATGGGAATATTCCCTTTTTAGAGGAAAGTTAGTTGAATTGCTAATTAAACAAGATTTAATCATGCAATTAGGGGATTAGAAGAATTAAAGTGCTTATTCATTAAATTAAATGATTTAATGAATGGGGGAGAGATGCAATTATATTTAACTAAATAACTTAGGGTTATTTAATTAAATAAGATGACTTAGGGAATTAAATTAAATATTTTGATGTATATAATTTAATGAGATGAAATGTTAGTGTGAAAGGGGATAAATTAACCTAATTAAATTAATCAATCCAATAGATGAAAATGATGCAATAAATTAAATTAGCTAGGTTAATTTAATTAATGAAGCAAAAATAGGATGGGTTAAAGAGGAAATGATGTTAGTAAATCTATTTTAAGTGTATGATATTGATTAGGACATTTTTCAATGTCTACATTTTTCCCCTCTTTGAAGCAAGGTACATGTTGCTTCGGTTCAAAGACATATGCTCTTTGGATTAAAATTACTACTTAAATCAAAAAATAAAATAAATATATTTTTTTGGATTCCCTAATGGAAGGATAAAGCTGATTCCCTACCCCCTCAAGAAATCGGGTGAAAATTTTGAATTTTGGGTTGATTTCTCGAAAAAGGTTAAAAGCTGCCCCAAGGGTCCATAAAGACTCTGAGATGTAAGAATTATTCCAAAAATGCAAAAAATGATGCAAAATTAGGTCCAAATTGGAAAATTTGGTGAAAAAGATAATAAACCCTATCTTCAAGGTTAAATGAGGGCAAAAAACCCTAATTTTCTAGCTTAAATAGGCCAAGAAGGGTCATTTTCAATTCATTTGTGCATTCACACTTACGAGATTCTTGCTATTTTGGTCTATGACCCTCCAATGAAATGGCATGTCGAGAGCTTCCTAGGCACATCTTCGACCGTGTTTGAGAGTTCTAGTGGCTTCTAGGCATAGGACCACCAATATGTAACTCTAAACTTGATTTGAAATTTGACTTTTTGATGCATTTATTATTCTTTGAAGTTTAATCTTTGGTAGTGTCACTATATAGCGGCACCCAAATTGAAATCGACGATGCCCAAATGGATTATAGCGATGCATATTTGAATGGTGACACTATTCATGATTTAAAATTAGGGTTTCTAATTTTAAATGGTGATGCACTTGCCAATTTAGAAATTAGGGTTAGGGTATGCCAAAGGTTAAATTGTGACACCAACTTATTTGGCGATGCATGTTTCAATTTGTAATTTTAAATGCTTTGGGTGTCACAATTTGAAATTTGAATATAGCGACACTATTGAAAATGATGCTTTTGTGATTTTTGAGCTGTAAATTTCAAATTGAGTCAAATTTCCTTGATTTCCTAACACCATGCACTTCATGGATGCAAGAGGTCTTTCCATCGCTGATGTCACAGGAGCACAAGCCCACCATCTTGGAGAGACTAGATGATTTATCAGAGTTGTACCAAGAGCATCTAGGAGAGATCGACCTCTAATATGTCATGTATGCGCCTATGATTCAGACACATCTTACCACGATGATTGCTCTATGTGAGAGATGGCATAGCAAGACCTCATCTTTTCACCTTCTGACAAGGGAGGTGATAGTGACTCTGGAGGATGTTCGGAAGATATCGTGTTTTCCCATTCATGGTGATCATGTGATTTATGACACTAATGTTAGGTTTGATGCTTGTCTTGAGGTTATGGAGATGGATCAAATCACTTTGGTTACATCACTTATCGACCTCAATTCATATAGAGGTCATGTGCTAACCTTCAGATTGATCATCGCAACCATCATTTCAGGTTTGGTTTCCCCAGACAAATGCAGCAAAGGATTCAAGCCGGGATGGGGCTTGGCATGGCATCATATGTTGTATAGAAGGATGCTTTTTGTGTGGGGTTTTGTGATGCTAGCCTCCTTGTATCATGATTTTCATGATTTTGTCTATTGTGATGGGAGATTCATTGGTGCAGGGGTGACTTTGCTACATATTTGGGCGTGGGAGCACATTTTTGTGCTCGACCTATTGTTCAGATGGAGATATAGAGGTGCCATTACCCTGAGGCACACTAGAAATATTGGGCTCCCGTATTGGAGATCGGTGATTGATCACATGACAATTTTCCACTAGTGCCCGTGGCTATAGATGTCGCCATGGTTCGATGATATTCAATAGCTGTATTTTGCTAGGCAGATCCGATACATGTAGGGTCAAGAGCACCATATTATTGAGAGATATCTACCAGACATAGTACCCTGACAATTCAGAGAGGTCCAAGATATACTTGATGATGCATACAAGGCCATTTTTGTGAGATTAGCATGAGAGGTTCCCACATGGGGACCGACTATCCTAGCTCCTGAGGTAGTAGAGAGCTTCAAATAGTTGGTGGCTCAACCTTGGGCATATGATTAGGGACATGCGGTAGCTCAGACTATGCTTGTATATGATGCTTGGTTCGTTCCACCTCGATGATTGACAAATCTAGCGAGTGCTCCTCCCAGAGGGAGACCCAGAGGCAAAGGAACAGGGAGAGGTAGTGGAAAAGGTGGCTAGGATGGCTAGGATAGTCAGGTTCTAAGAGCCCCCACTGATTATACAACAACCTCCACATGTACAGCCACAGGTACATCCTCAGCTAGGACCACCACCACCACCATATGCTCGGGATGCACAGATACAACAGCTGTAGCAGCAAGTGCAAATATTGACTGGTGAGTAGGATCAGGCCTGCTAGTAGGTTTTGGTTATTACTATTGAGTGAGAATAGGCTCGGCAGGAGGTGGTTGCGGTCACAATTGAGAGAGATTAGGCATTACAATGAGTACAGGCTATGACAGGAGAGAGAGATTAGGAGGTTGCTCGACAATAGTAGATTGAGGCGATTATGGTGGCCACTCATGGTTGGACAGTGTCAGTGTAAATATACAGAGAGGCCCTTACAAAGGCTACATATTATAGGCAACATTATCATCATGATGTACTAGCAGCACTGAGACAACCAGTTTTTTCACAGTGCATTGACGCACGACCACAAGCAAAGGATTAGCCTGAGAGGTAGGTTGGAGAGGGTAGTAGCCATTAGGGATAGCTATTATGTATAGACACTTTTTAATTTTTCCCCATTCTTTATCATAGATATACATTCATGGGATCCTTTTTGATAGCCTTGTGGATATTATACTTTTGATCAATGTTCATACAATGATCTAGATTTTGTACCATGACATTCATTTTTTGATATATTTATGATACAAATACAGATGATTTATGATGTGATGTGTTCACTTTATTTCATGTATGGATGGATGAGATGCTTATATTTGATCATGTATGGATGCACTTTATTTATGTTATGGATGATATGCAATGATCATGATATGGATGGATGCAATGTTATGCAGATGTTATGGATGCAAATGCTTATGATATGCAATGATTTAATATGCTTAGAATAACAAATCTCTATTATTCATCACAACTCAAATAATTATGAAAAATGTATGATGTGATATGTAATGATTATGCTGATGGATGTTTTATGATTATGCTATGATTATGAGATGTGTGCATGTTGATGGTTTGTGGATGCAAGGTGGATGCATTGATGATGTTTTTGTTGACTATCATGATACTAGGTTAGCACAAAGAGAAGATAGAAGAATAAAGAATGAATGAATATTGATTTCGATGATGATTTCTTCAAAATATCCAACAAGCCTTGATCCATCAAGACTTTATTAGAGATGGTCACAAGACAATGCAAAATGTAGGATGAACTGCTCACACTTCAGGATTGGGATTTTCCATCATTTCTTATTTTTGATATAACACATAGACATGATGCATCAAGGTATCAATAACCAGGATGGCATTGTATCTTGTGTAATGGACTTTGACTCGACAAACAAATAGGATAGTTCTTGTTCACACCTTGACATAGGAAACCTAATTGGAATGTAAGTTAGAAGCTCATAAAATATTGGACCAAAGCATACACAATAGTCAACAACATACCCTAAATGACCTTACATACAACTAAGCAAGTATTTTCCAAGATTATTTTATAAGAGTACCCACAAGCACATCAAATGAAAGATAATTATCGATGCCGCATTCCTTTCTCTCTAAATCATTTTGTTAGACATCATCGAGACGTCCTTGGAATGGGTCATTAAGATAAATCATAAGAAAAGATCAAAGAAAAACAATCAGTGTTATCTATAGCTCTTGCCTAGTTTAAGTTTAGCTAAGTGATGTTTGATACTAATGTCCATCACAGGAAGGACACATCCTAGGACATATTGATTAGAGGGTTGTTTGATGTTAGGATGATGATGCTAAGATGAGTCATTGTTATAAACTTCACTGACACATTTACCTATGATCTAGACTTTAGATTTTGACTTTTAGGTTCACACTTTACAACTTTTTACACTTGTTTTCTATTTGTTTCACCAAAGGTTGAAGGTGATGATTGATTTATTATGGGTGAAAGTTTATTGCGGTTGAAAGTGAAATGGGATGGATAAGTTTTGGATTTTTTGGAATATTTCAATGTTTTTGGTATTTTGAGGGATGTTTTGAGGTTTTTATGGTCTTTTTTGAAAGGTTATACGAATGTTGAGGATTTTCAATTTTTTGAGGTTGTTTAGGGTTTTCTTGAAATATTTGAGGCTTTTTAGCTCTTTTGAACGTTTTGAATTATTTTTAGATTTTCAATTTTCAAATGTTTTTGTTTTTTTGGGAATATTTGGATGTCTAGGGATCTTTAAGGGTTTTACAAATGTTTAGGGGTTTTTGAATATTTGAATGTTTAGGGTTTTCTGATATTTCTGAGTTTCACCAAGAATCTAACCTAAGAGACCTATCCTAGGGGCCTTGAGGGCTAATCAAATATTAGCCTTGCCTACGTTATACACGCAGAAACTATGTAGTTCGACTGACTTGACCTATTTACAAGATGAAGATATGAACAGATGAAAGATGCCAGTTTATTATGAAAAACTCCTAAAGGACTGACCTAGGGTGTCTCGAGGGAATATCAATGATGGCCTTGCCTATGTTCAAGCTCAGAGACCCATAGTTCAACAAGAGGACTTTGTTTTTTTGGTTTTCGATGTTCAACCTTTTTAGGGATTTTTTGATGTTTTATGGATGTTTTGATTTTTTTCCTTTACAATTTTCTTAACATTTTTGGATTTTAGCTATACAGGATTTTGCAAATGTTTTTGGATTTTATGAGACAAGATTTTATGAATGTTTTTGGTGTTTTCTTATAAGATTTCTAAAGACCTTAAGATATACAAGAATCTGATATGACTCATAACAAAATACCCCTAGTGTGACATGTTAGACTACTTCGATAAAGGCAGGACAGACTGACCATTGGAATATGCCAAGTAGTGCTAAAGGGTTCATGATACCTCATAGTGCCAAGCCAAGATAAGGACACATATGATGGATAAATGGCAATACAAAGAATGATAGGATAAAAGATCCAAAGAATAGATAGAGATGCTTTATTTATGTAGGGCACTTGTTTGCCAGGTTTTCACCAAGGTACTTGCCCAAAGTGCCACCGAAGTGGTTTTCACTAGAGGACGATTTTTTTTCTTTACTTTTTTGAATCCTTTTTCTTTTTTTTTTGGATTTTGAATATTTTATGAATTTTTTTTTGTATTTTTTTATTTACACCCTTCAAGATTAGGAATAAAAAATTTTGAGATGCAAGTTTTTGGTTGGCTCCTACAAGGGTTCACCTTCAGGGGTTGATAGTTGATATGCTCTTGATTTGTAGCTTGATGTGATGACAAAGGGACTTAACTAGTTAGGCTCAAACTTTCCTTTGTTGTCTTGATCTGGAAGGTTCTTTTGATTCTACTTTAAGACTAGATCTCCTACTTGGAATGACCGATATTTGATTCTCTTGTTATAGCTCTATTTTAGTCAATTTTGACATACATGCAAATGATTAAGGGTGTCAAGATGACGTTCATGTAGGAATTCCATCTCATTCAGTCGAGACACTCTATATTCTTCCTCAATTATCAGGTTTTGCAGTGATACTCGCAATGATGGGAGCTCAACCTCAATAGGCAAGATAGCTTCTAATCCATAGACTAGGGAGAAAAGGGTTGCACCTATAGGCATGCAGATACTAGTTCGACAAGCCCAAAGAGCGAGATTTAGTTGTAGATACCAGTCATGATAGCTTCATTCACTATTTTCTTTAAGATTTTCAAGATAGTTTTGTTTGTAGCCTCAGCTTGACCATTGCCTTGGGGATAGTATGAGGTAGAGAATCAGTGTTGGATATTGAATTTTTGGCATAGCTCTTTTACATCCTAATTTTTAAAAGGGGTTCCATTGTCTAGGATGAGGGTTTGTGGAACACCATAACAGAAAATTAGGTAATTCAGGATAAATTTCGCTATCTGCTTCTCTGTTATGTAGGTCATAGGAATGGCTTCAACCCAATTAGTAAAGTACTTAGTGGTGGTTATGATAAAATTGTGGCCATTGGACGAGGTTGGAATGATTTTTCCTATGAGGTCCAGGCCCCATTGTGAAAAAGGCCATGGTGTGATCATTGGCTGCAATTCTTGAGATGGAGTATGGATCAGATCCCCATGCTATTGTCATTAGATACATTTCTGTACATACTAATGAGCTTATTTTTCCATGGTTGGCCAATAGTACCTTGTCCTCAACAGTTTCCTAGCTAATGTCATACCGCTAGAATGGGACCCATATATTCCATCATGTACTTTTGTTAAAGTAGTTAAGGCTTCCTCTTGGTTAAGACATCGTAGTAATGTCCCTTTGATGATTCGATGGTAAAGGGTATCACCTAGGATCATAAATCGGGATGAATTTTTAACAAAGGTCTTTTTAAGGTTCAGGCTAATATCTGATGGGATATTTCCTTTGTTAAGGTAAGTAAATATGTTATAGTACCACAGGGATCCAAGGCCAACAATGACACACAAATTCAAATTCAGGGATTTCAAAAGTTGGTATGAGAATTTTTTCTACCAAGAATTCACATTTGAGGATGTTGTTCAACATATCTAGTAGTGATCTGATTATTTCCATGGTGTCTACTACTCTATTGTTCATGCAAGGAATCTACTCAAAATTTATGTCTATGAAGAGATCCTTGAGATTCTCCACCATCTTCTTGTAAGGAGTGAGCTTGTCATCTTTAGTTTGATAATCATCATTGACTTGGTTGATAACTAGATGTGAGTCTCCATAGACTTTAATCTCTTGGATCTACCACTGAACTACTATCCTTAGACCTATGATCAAGGCTTTGTACTCTGCAATGTTGTTAGTGCAAGGAAATGACAACCTGTATGACTTTTGGATACAATCACCTTGGGGGGTCATGAAAAGAATGCTTGCTCCTGATCCATGTTGGGTGAATGATCCATAAAAATACATCTTCCATTAAGCTGTGAGATTGATAAGGAACACTGATTCATTAAGAAACTCGGATATTAAAGGGTTCTCAGCATAGATAGGTGCTTCTGCTAATTGGTTTGTGATCACTTGTCCTTTGATTTCCTTGCACTCCACATACTCTATGTTAAATTATGTTAAGATCATCACCCATTTATCCATTCATCCTGTGAGGGTTGCTTTGGATAACATGTATTTTAATGGGTCAATTTTTGCATTGAGCTTGATTTGATGTGACAAAATGTAGTGCCTAAAATTTTGTGTAGCAAAAACTACTACTAGGCATGCCTTATCAATGGGTGAATTTTTCATCTCATAGACCACCAAGGTTCTGCTGATATAGTAGATGGCTCTTTCCTTTCTGTTTTCATCATGTTGTGCTAAAAGAGCTCCTAGTGTTGCTGGTGTTGCTGAGATGTACATGATCAGTGGCTTGTTTGGTATCAGTGGCATGAGCACTGGAGGTGTTAGTAAAAAATATTTGATCTGCTATAAATCTTTATCATACTTGTCATCCCACTTGTAGGTTATCCCTTTATGAAGAAGATGTGAAAAGGGGTGAATTTTATCTGATAGTTGTGCTATAAACCTTCTGATGGACTGCAATCTTCCTTGTAATAATCTCATTTTCTTTAATGTTTGTTGTGGTTCCATGTCTAGGATGGATTTCACCTTTGTTGGATCAATTTCTATCTCTCTTTGTGAAACAATAAAGCCCAAAAGTTTCCCTGATGTGACCGCGAACACACTTTTTTGGATTCAGTCATACCTTGTATTCTTCAAGCTTGTCGAAGATGGGTCCTAAGACTTGTATGTGCTCACTTCTCTTCTTTGATTTTTCCAAAATATCATCCACATAATCTTCAACTATTTTGTGGATTATGTCATGAAAGATTAGGGTCATTGTTGTTTGATAGGTTGCACCTGCATTCTTTAACCCAAATAGCATCACATTCCAGTAATAGGTTCCCCATGGACAAGTGAACACAATTTAATGTTGATCTTTCTTGGCGATTATGATTTGATTATAGCCTAAAAAACCATCCATGAGTGATAGCATTTCATGCCCTGTTGTTAAGTCCACAATGAGATCAATGTTAAGAAGAGGGAAATCATTCTTTAGGAATGATTTGCTTAGGTCTCTGAAGTTAGTACAGATTTTGATGCCCCCAGTGGGTTTTGAGACTGGTACCAGGTTTGAAACCCACTCAGGATAATCTATCGGTCGGATGAATCGAACACCAAGAAGATTTTGTAGTTCTAGTTTAACCAAAAGTGCAATCTAGGGATGCATCTTAATTTCTACTTAACTAGTTTGGCTTCAGGATAGATTGCTAAATGATGCACAACTACTTTTGGATCAAGGCCTGGCATATCTATGTATGACCATGCAAAGTTAGCTCTTCGCTCTTTAAGGAATGCTGCAAGATTCTTCTATTCTTCATCTAATAAGGATTTAGCATAAAAAGTGATCTTAGGTGCTTCCTTTGTTCCCACATTGACTGGAGTGGCCTTTTCTGCTAGTATTGTTGACTTCTCTAGATGTATTGCAATAAGGGGGAGATTGAATCCCTCATCCTTGGGTGCCTCAAAGAGGTTTTCACCATTGGATGTATCCTTTTCTTTTACTATTTTAGGATCAGAGAGTGCCACTAGGTGGTTTTCACTCAAGGATCTGCATGTTATTTGCATTTCATTTATTTTGCGAATGAAGGATTCAATCATCTCCCCATAGTATACCCTTATGTCGAGCTCTATGTCGAAGCCTGCTTTGTGATTTTCCCATGATAAGTTGTCATGGAGTCCCATGAATTTTTAGATCGCTTCATCATTTTCAAATGAATTTAGAATTGGTGGTCCTTGTTGGTCCATGTTAATGAGTTGTGGGTATACTAGGCGTATTTCAATTGGTTGGTTGCTTGAGACAAAGGATGTTATGGATATAATAAAGAGGGTGTTGTTCTCAAATAGATCAACAACATCAAGGGGAAAGTCATCTAATGTTGTATCACACGATGTAGGTGACCAAGAGGAAGCCTCAACTTGTTTAGTAGAAATTCCATTGCCAATAAGTGTGACCTTGCTAGTAGTACAACCCAAGCCAAGATTCTTTATTTGTTTCTCAAGAATTATGGGTTCTAGTAAACCATTGTCATTTTGTCCTAGCTTCTCATTCTTGTTATATCCCATGCTCATCATTAGCTATAAGCATTTGTTGTCATCTTCCATGGGAAGAACAGGAATAGGTTGTTCATCTTGATAGAGGATTTTAGAGATATCTTCTTCATTGATATCTTCTTGGTTCAAATCTCCCCATTTGGTGAAGGTAGTAGCTACCATCTTGATTGTTTCAGGTTCTTTGAAGCTAGATGTGGGTTTCCCATGTGACTGGGGAGAAATAGGTAACTTTCCCAAGACAAATGTGTCTTTCAATAGTTTGTAGTTTCCACAACCATCATCTTGGATCACTGCTTTGACGTCGGGTATACTTTGCACAATGGGAATTTTTGTCGCTGGGGTACAGGCTAAGGATGATGGGTCAACAAATGAGCTTGATGATGTAGGCCCTTAATCATTTTGGGTATTTGGGGGATCTTATAGAACTTGGCTTCAAGAATTATACAATAGTAGAAAGGCTCAGGATCTCCATGGATAGTGATTTCTTCGCCTTCAAAAGGAAACTTCACACACTGATGATAGGTTGAGGCTACATATTTTAGAGCATGGATCCATGGTCAACCAAGCAGTATGTTATAGGGAAGATCAAGATCAAGCACTTGGCATGTAGTTTCTGCAATAAGAGGTCCCAATTGGATTGGAAGTGCAATAATTCCTTGTGATACCCATTCTTGGTCATCATATACTCTTATGGTGGTACTTTTTTCTTCTCAATAGTATCTTCTAAATAGCCTACATTTTTTATCAACTGTAGGGTACAAATGTTCAGACCAACACCTCCATCTACCAAGACTCTTTTGACCTTGTTTTTATGAATGACAACCTCAAGATGTAAAGCACGGTTATGAGATGGTTGTGACGGTAGATCTTGCTCAGAGAAGGTGAGAAGATGGTTGGTGATATGCCCTACCATAGCTTGAAACTGATCAGTATCAATGTTCTAGGGAAAAAATGACTTAGACAAGGCTTTTTCCAATATTTCCCTATGTGCAAGAGATAACCTTAAGAGTTCTAAGATTGATATTTGTGTGGGGGTTTGCTTAAGCTGATCTAGAAGATTGTACTTGCTAGGATTAGATGTTGGAAAAGTAGGTTGTGTCCTAGATTGAGATGGGATTCCTTGAACAGTTATTTTTCCATGTTGTGTGGTGACTCCACATTTCGTACTAGCTCCTTTGATGGTGACAACAGCGATAATGCTATCGTAGGAGGCAACTACATTGGAATAGGTATGTTGCACATTGGTGTAATCCTTAGCTTTACTGTTGTTGTTTGCTTTGTTATGATCCAGCACAGGGTTCTTGTATATCTTGAGATCCTGATTCCTAGTTGGTACCTCAAAAGACATGGTATCATTTTCTATAAGATCTTGGATGATATTCTTAAGTTTCATGTAGTTTGCTATTTTTTGTCCTTTTATTTTGTGAAAGTCATAGAGATCACGCTCATTGTACCAGGATGGCTTCTCTTGTGGTTCTTGGTAGTTTTCAAAGTTGGGAAGTGTTATCAAATTTGACTCTACCAACTTCTTCATGATCGTTTCAATGGGTTTCAATAACTGTGTACTTGTGTTTGGGATAGTTATTCTTGTTAGCAGTTTGCCTTTGTTGCTTGTTGGTGTTACTAATCTAATTGTTCTGAGGAGGTGTTGTTTGTTGCATAGTTGGTTGGATATTAGCAACTTGATTGTTATTAGGTCTAGGAGCACTTAGGACTACCTTAGCATCTACTACACTGTCATTTGTTATATTTTTGTTCTTTGCATAGACACAAGGTTTCTCATTCAAACTATTTGAAGGATGGTTGTCTTTGTAAGCTTGAGTATTTCCTTGTGAGATTAGGGCTCTTTCGATGTTAAGGGCTCTAGGGACAAGCTTGTTGTATGATGTAATGCACTGCATTTTCAAGTGGAATGACATATTTGGATCCAGATTGGTTATGGTGATTCCCACTTGTTGTTCATCAAGAAGAGGCCACTTGATCCAACTAGTTCTTTGTCTCCATTATTGTAAGAAATTAGCGAAGGTTTTCCCTTGATTTTGTCTAAGAGTTGATAATTCTTCTAGAATAACATCCATGTCAAGATTGAAGGAGTAGTGATCGATGAACTTATCAGTGATTTCTTGAAAAAAATTGATACCAGGAGGCAAATGAGAAAACCAATCCATAGCATGGCCTATTAAACTTTGAGGGAAGAGGTGCATTAGATATGAATCATTGTAAGCTACTTCCATGAACACAGCATTAAATTCTTTGATATGGTCCACATGACTTCCTCTCCCTTTATATTTGTTAAATTTGGGGATTTCAAAACCATGAGGGAATGGTATCATTACTATGTTTCAGTCAAATGGATAAGCACACAAGTTCCATGTATGGGGCTTCTTTGTCTTGCCCATGCGAAGGTCCTACATTTCTTGTGAGAGTATTTTCAATTGTGATGCTAGATTGTCTTGCAGGTTGGGTGGAGGAACATATGGTGGGATGACAGATGAGTTGTATGGGGTGTATGATGGTGTGAGATTCTGTGAAGATGATGGGGGTATTGATGTATATGTTCCTAATGCATTTGGATTGACGATGTTCAAGTGAGGATAATAGAAACCTTGTTGTTTTTGTTGGGCATATTGTTGAGCTAGTAGGGCTTGTTGTTGTTGTTGCACCACTAGGGCTTTTTGTTGGGCCTATTGTTGTTGGTGTGCTAATAAAGCTTCTTGTTGTGCTTGATGTTGTTGTTGCGTGGCTTGTTGTGTTGCTAAGGATGCTTGTTGAGCTTGATGTTGTTGTTGTGTTAAGGCTACTTTTTGTGCTTGTTGTTATTGTTGTGCTAAGTATGCTTCTTGTTGTTGTTGTTGGATGACTTCTTGATAGGCTTGTTGTGGTTGCTGTAAAGCTAAGGCATGTGCTTGTAATGTGGGATCAGGTGGTTGTTGAGAATTCTATGGAGGATTATGGATATTGATGTTTTGAGTGGGTAATGGATTGCTGGTGAAAGGTGGAGGGTTCCCTTAGTTCAAAATTCCTTGTAAGATGGTAGAATGAGGTGGAGGAATGTACATTTGAGGTCCTGATTTGGCACAGTAAAGGGAACTGTGGAAAAAGATGAGGATGATGTCATTACATTTTGCAATGGAAATGACACACTAGGACTTTGAGTCCAATGATTGAAAATATTCCCTTGTCCTATGTTTTGAGGATTTCCTTGTGGAAAAGATGTAAACAAGAGATTTGTGATCAAGGTACTTCCAGGATTGATAGAACTTGTAACCAAAGGATTTTTTTGAGGTGGATTGATGGTGGATGAGGTGGAAATGGTAGATGGGATGGATGAACCCACCAGAGGGTTGGATAATGGTGCCCCTATTTGCATTAAGGGTTGGTTTTGTGATATAGTATTGACATGCCCTTGTGTGTTGTGTTGAGATACTTGGTCTATACCACTTTGTGTGATGGTGGGAACACTTGTGGTACTCATAGGTGTGGATGAAGAAGGGTGTCCCTAAAATTTTGAAGTGGTTGTGGAATAATGAAGTTCAAGTGGTGTGTGTAGCTATTTTAGAGCTTTGAGAAAAGGAGGAGCACCAAAAGTAGGTGTCCAAGCGGTTGTTGGAGGTGGAGGATTAGTGTCAAGGGTACCCACAAGTGTAGTACTTTCAAATGGTGAGGTGTGACCAAAATATTTAGCAAGGCTAGTTGCAAGACTAGGAATGTAGGTTTGATTTAGCCCTAGTGATGGAGTTGAGAAACCTCATGTTACAAACGTTAGGGAGATAGAAGCTACATTTTCAAAGGCTTGATGTTCCATAATTTCTTCCTGAGTAAGCTCAAATGGATTATTCGTGATGTCTTCAATCTCATATGGTCATGAAGGAGATGATGGTTGTTGTGATGGGGTAACATGACTTATAGGATCAAATTCTAAAGGATTTGGATCACTTGAGGTAAATGTAACTGTTGGATTTCTGCATGATTCTCTTGTGTTGTGATCTTGTCTTTACCATAAATTTTGTGTCACCTATGGGAGATTTGTGTTGAGTTTTGTAATGTTTGAACTCTCTAGTTGACTCAAATCTAGGTAAAAGAGATGCTCTAAGTCTTTTGGGAGCAATGATGATAATGTGGGATGAAAATATGGATGATGTGGGAAGTGATCTCTACAAAATTTTGGGAAAACACTTTTGACTTGAGTTTGATGCTTTGATGTTGGGATAAAGGATGCTAATGAACTTGTAAATATTTAGGGTAGACTCGTGACCTTCAATATGAACTAGTTCAAGGATGATAGCTAGCTTATCTAAGTGCATGGAAAATGATACATTTCACATACAAAGTAGCTAAGTTAGTAGTTGGTTTGGTTTGATTTGATGTTTAAGTCACAAAGCATTGGTGTACTCAAAAATTTTCGAAGTTGTATGAAGTGAAGGATGAAATTTGATGAAGGGGTGGATGAAATGTTTGACCCAATGCTGACTTAAAGTGAACCTTTGTTTTCCAAGACCAAGATAGTGAGAATGATGCTAGACCTCTAAAATGTTCAAATCTTAAAGACTCAATGTTGATTTAAATGAGAGGAAGGATGAGAATGTTCAAACTTGTTTGGGCTCTCCTAGCTTGAGCATAAAAGTTTCTCATCAAGGTGTAATGATTGTGGTAAAATATTAAAGCCCACTTTTGACCAAACCTTGTTCTATGATTCCTATGTCTGAAATGACAGGCTAGAGATTTTCCCCTATAGATTTTGATTGATCGATGAATCATTTATAGTAGTTTGGTATCATGTAAAAATATCAAGGTTTTGACTCCAAAAGAATGCATATAATTCTGGACTGTACCTTGAAGTGTGTCTATAAAAGTTTTCTACCAACTTGTCTTTATTTCTGTGAAGCGCTAAAAGGTGTTTCTTGAGAGCTTTTGGAGTAAGATGCCTAAGTCTAAAATGATGACCTGTAGACCTTTCCTTAGGGATCCTAATTTTATGTGAGATCATGTGAAAATATTTTAAGTTTATGGAAGAAAGGAAGACATTTATTTCCACACAGGTCGTAGTAATATGGGCTTTCTAGCCTCAATATCAGCTTGTTCCTTTTCTTCATCTAAAATGGTTGCTATGTTTCTCCACTGTGTATTTGTTTCCTTTGTTTCAAAAGTGAAGCTTCTCAAACTACTAATGAGATTGGTTTGTTCTTCATTAATGAGTTCAAATTTTGGTTGAATTATAGCACCTGAAAGATCAGGTTGTTCAATAGGAGCGATCGGTCTCCAAATAGTCATGTGGGGTTCATTTGTCAATTTTGCTTAAGTGAATTGATTATACAAACACTTGTCTTGATTATGTTTCCAAACTAGATGTTTATGTCAAAAACATCATAACTTTCACAATGTCCATTTCATGAAAATCATGAGGTTAAAGCCATAATTGCCTATGTTGTCTTTTGGAAAATATGGGTTTGAGATTAATGTCAAGATATTTAGAAATCACTAAGGATAAATCCTTAGGACACGCAATAATATCAAGGCTAAATCAAAAAGTCCATATTTGAGCCAAAGTGTTTGAAATTTTGAGGATGATAGTGAATGTTTGTTATTGTATCATTTTGAAACCAAGCAAAGTGTTAAACTGAATCACAGTCATTTACAATCCTAGGATAGAAATGGCCATATTTGTTGAGTCCCCACTCAGATTTCTCCAAACACTAGACAATGCGAACAGTTAGACATTTGGCAATGCTGGCTCCCCTCCATGAAACACACTTCTTGGACCACCAAATCTCAAAATCCTTGAAATTCAGAGATTAAAAATATTTTTTTTTGTTTCTACAATTGAATAGTACAAATGTGGGGCAGCTTCAAAATGATTGTTCTTACACCAAAAAATATTTTAGGATTTTGGCTTCTAAACAAATTGGTTCTTAGTTTGGGTAATTGATGACATGGCACCTTGCAAGCATCCAAAAAGCCACTAAAGGCTTTAATCAATCCTACTAGGGGCTCTTATAATTTTTACAGTAGTACCTCGTTCTAAAAAACACTATACAACTAAGGCCTACATACCATGAGGACTTAACAATTTAGTCTTATCCATTTATATACTGTCCCGAGTGAAAAACCGGTTGGAGTCACCTTTGAATTGTTCTTAGGAAGGCCCATCTAAAGGTAACAAAAGCGAGGGAGTACACTTATAGTTCGACCGCCCAGTTCGTGTAAAGCACAAGGAGGGAACACACACAATGTCTCTTTCTCACACTAGCATGATTGTTCAATTTTAAACCCAAATTTGAAATGTGTGGGTAATTTTTTTAGACAACCAATGTCACTGGAATGCTTTTAATTCTCAAGATCATCGTGAAGCGCAAGAAAAGTGCATACACATTCAAATGACACAAATCGCAAAAAAAATTACAAGGCAATGAAAGAACAAGTTTGTTTTAAGCCTCAAAGCAATGATGAGTTCGTTTTAAGCCCCAATTGAAAAATGAAGTTGCCTTGTTCAATTTCAATCCCAAAATAAAATGATGATGTGAAGGTTCAATTTTATCCAACTTTGAGAGTTCATTTTAAACCCAATTGAAATTTAGTGCATTTCTTAAAATAGAAAGCAAAAAGCATAAAATTGGGTTATAATTTCCCCAAAGCATCAAACACTTATTACAATTATAGAATTTTTAAGATAGAAAAGCTTTCTTCACTTCCACTCCATGTCTTTAAACTTGCAAAAACTTGTTAGCCTAACAACTAAAACACAGTTAGAAGCACATCAATGGTTAGATAAATCCAAGAAATTAAATCACATGTCGAAAAAATAGGCATAAAATTTCTTACCCTGGCTGAGTGTCGCTGAACATAGTAGCATCTTAGTTTGAAGTAGGGGCGTCACTCTGGTGAAAATAGGCATCGCTCTATAGCAAGAACAATGAGCATGATAGTGTCACAATTTTACTCAGTGTCACTGCTTGCATTGGCATCGCATTTTGAAATTTGTGGACATTGCTCTGGTGAAGTTTGGGCGTTGTCATTTTCCCTTTTTAATACCTCCAGATTAAATATGTGTCGCCAAATTTAAATCAGCGTTGGTGCGTTAATTCAGCGTCAAAATTTCAAATTGTGATGGTGTCACTATATGGTGACGCTCTTCAAAGGGCATCGTTGTTTGAGATTTGGACATCACTGCAACCTGCAAAACAACAAACAAACAAAATTTGAGCCAAATTTTTTTAACGGTCCACCCTCCTTCTAGCACCAGACTGTGAGATGAGGGAATGTCAGTGAGGGTTGATTACGCTTGATTTTGATGAATCAAAGCATAACTTCACCAAAGATACCTACATCTACAAACAAGATCATTCAAATTGGAAATCTAAACTAAGCATTTTACTGAAATTGAAAGCTACAAACTAAGAAAATAGTTAAATTCCTAATCTGACCCATTTGAAACTTATCTTGTTTAGAAATTGGTATCGTGTTGATGTGAAACAATGACCCTTTCCCAATCTCGTGATTAGTGAGCCTGTTTCAGTCGATTCTATGGAAGAGAATCGATGAAACCATTGTGATTGATGTATGAAAACCTAGTTTATGCTAAAAATGAACATGATGGAAGCTAAGTTACCATGATTTTATGCTAGAAATGTACTAATTATGCTATTTCTAAGCTAATCTAATGTAATTCTAAGCTAAAAGATGAAAACCCTAATTTCTAAACAAGCTAAGATGGATGCATGGAAGCCATTAATGGATGCTCTAAGTTATTATGAAATTAAAATTAACTAAGATAAGCTAAAAAGTGAGTAAATATGAGTGTGAGTGCATATGAGATTCAACATCATAAGTTTGCAATTGAAAGATGGATGTATGAGTTTCAACAACATAAGTTTTCTCTGAAAAAGATGGATAAGATTCGACAACATAAGTTTGCTCTGAAAAAGATGGATGTATGAGTTTCAACAACATAAGTTTGCTCTGAAAAATATGGATAAGATTCAACAACATAAGTTTGCTTTGAAAAAGATGGATAAGATTCAACAACATAAGTTTTCTCTGAAAAATATGGATCCATTTGTCTCCAAATAGTGACCTATTTATACGAAAGAAAATGAGGAATGAAGGGTTGAGATAAAAAAGATTAATCAACAGTCCAAGATGAAGGAGATGAGAGGCATGGATCATGAATTCTCATCAATGGATGAGAATGCATGATGAGATTTTAATCAAGGGTTCACACTTGCCTCAAACAAACACACTTTTGACTTGCTCACATAGGTCAAAGGTGACTTGTTCAAAAGGTTGAAGGTTAAAACTTGCTTAAGAAGCCAAGTGAAAATATCCCTTTTTCAAATGATGAAGGAATAAGAATATTCTTTTGGAATATTCTCATGGGTGAGGAAAAAGGCAATTTGCAAAATAAAACAAATTTTTAATTGTGTAAAAAGGGGGGATAAGGAATATTCCATGGGAATATTCCCTTTTTAGAGGAAAATTAGTTGAATTGCTAATTAAACAAGATTTAATCATGGAATTAGGGGATTAGAAGAATTAAAGTGTTTATTCATTAAATTAAATGATTTAATGAATGGGGGAGAGATAAAATTATATTTAATTAAATAACTTTGGGTTATTTACTTAAAGAAGATGACTTAGGGAATTGAATTAAATATTTTGATGTATTTAATTTAATGAGATGAAATGTTAGCATGAAGGGGGATAAATTAACCTGATTAAATTAATCAGGCCAATAGATGAAAATGATGCAATAAATTAAATTAGCTAGGTTAATTTAATTAATGAAGCAAAAAGAGGATGGGTTAAAGAGGAAATGATGTTATTAAATCTGTTTTAAGTGTATGATATCGATTAGGGAATTTTTTAGTGTCTACAATATTATTCTCTTGTGAAATCTACTTCATTACAAGTGGTATCAAAGCAAGATCTTGGCATCTAAAAGGCAAGAAATAATGAAGTTTTTTGATTTAGGAGGTCAAATTGTGAAATACATATCTCTCTAAATGTGGTGCATTTATTTACTAATTTTATAATGTTGATCAATGATATATTAAATTTTCTATAGTCTAGATTTGAGGTCATTTGGAGCCAATTTGAAGGAGTTATTTCAAAATTAGGGTTTCCACCAAATTTTCTCCCAAGATTGAAAATAGTGATTTTTTCTAAATTTTGGAGGGTTGATCAAGGACATGTTAGAGACACAATAGTATATATATATTATTTTATTTATATAATTGATGTAGAGGAAGGACTCACAAACAACAACCTTGACACATTCCAAACAAGGCTTCAATACAAATGAGGCAAATGTGCACCCTTATTCATTCTTGGCAATTTGCTCCTAAAGCCTATTGGTATGCAACAAGAGACAACCAATATGAAACATGGGAAACTTGGTTTATTCATACCTATTACAACACAATCTAGGGGTTTCCAAACATACATGACCCAACCAAGTGATTAACACAATGATTTGTGCAAATTAGGACTTCCTACCACTAGGTGCATTAGACCATAAAATCAAACAAAAAGGAAAGAACACTTGTCATATGAATCCCTAGCTTGTGCAGACTCCTTACAACATGCCACAATGGTTCTTATAGCATGCTAGAATAAATTAAGGAGCTATTGCAACATTAAGGTTCCCACAAAATTCATTCTCAAGGATACAAATAATTGAATCTCTTGGATATTTTCCCCTAAAAGGTGAGACATAGGCCCAAGTAAGTTAAAATAAAAACTTCAAATTATTTGGATTTGTTTTGAGTAATTTATTGTGAAAACTACTTCAGAAACATCATGGTAAGGGCTTAAACAAGATGTAAAGGAAGGAATATAACCAATCTAGGAAATACTTTTGATAATGATGATCCCTCAGTAGAGGAGATGGACAACATAACTATTGAATATATATATGGAAAGCAACCAACAAGATGAATAAGGAAATATTAGACAACATAATCATTGAATACTAGGAAATATACCAAAAATATGAAAGAGGAAATATGTTCGAGGGTGGCATAGCAAATGCAATGGGTTGCTAAGATACAAGAGATTTCCAAAATATGGAGGCACACCACAAGACTTGCAAAGATGTGTCTTCTAAGGGACATGGTTCTCTTTGGTTTGAATCAAATTTAAAGATAAATTATCACCCAAATAATTATATGGTTGGGATTGTCACACCAAATATGGCTATGTGAATTTTTAATGGCAAGGATTCAACTAATTAACTTTACCAAATAAAGTAGGTTTTTATCTTCATCATGTATTCCACGTGAACAAAATGTTACAATGGCATCCTTATCTTGGAACTAGAATATTCATTTGGAATCACTATCTATGTGAAGAGAATAAAAAGAAGGGATGCATTATCATGTGTTTTATTTTTCAAGAGGAACTCACTACATATTGTGGTGATAATCTTATAGCTAGTAATTTTAACTAGCTTACTATTATCACCTAAAATTGCACCCTTACTAAATCTAGTTCAATATTTTAGAATAATAATGGGAATGATCTCTCAAGTCTAGGACCTTGCTAACTTGAGATCAAACCTCTAGAGAAGGTTGGTTCTTTTCTAATCCTAAGTGCAAGTTTTGATCCAACGCACAAACACACTTTAAAACTAAAACCTACTCTTACTCTAATGATTCACAAGGAAAAGAAGAGGGAAGGGATACAAAAAGGGAAAGGTGGCGATGCACCAAGACTTAGTGAGTTTTCTCCTTGCTCATAATAGCACAAGTAACTTGTAAAAACTATCAAACATTCGCACAAATCTCTATCTTACAACTCTTACAAGAGTGTAGGAAGGTTGAGTTTAACAATCACTAAGAGGGAAGAGGGAAATCCACAATTAGCCTTTATAAACAAATATTACACAACAACAACCATTCACATATGGAGTAAAAAATCTTAGTCAACACAATAAGGTAATGAGATACATGAAATCCATTGCTAAACAGAAGAATTACATAGCATATGAGAATTGAGAAGAAGTGAAGAAAATAATCTTTATTAAATCAAAGGTATTGAACCAATTTACATAATTAGAAAATGAAAGAATACAAGTCTTCTCTTTCTTTTTGTTTGGAAATTGAGAAGGAACTAATGCAAATGAGTCGTAGGAGTTTTATTCTTCTAAAGGGAGGTGCACAAGTTGTTAGAGATCTGTCATAGAGGAAACCTTAGCTGCTATCTTCATAAGTTTTTTGTAGATATGCGTCAATTCCAAATATGAATTGATTGACTAGGAGGCATGAAATAGCATTCCCTACACCCCTATCATACTTCAACATTAATGATTCATGGGATCGAGTGTAGTTATTAGGAAAATCACCAAGAAAATATACTAAAATCGTGACCTAAGAATGGCATATCTAACCTTCCAATATTCAAATAATAATTGAGGTACTTGAGCATCATTTTTATCCCTTGGATCCATGAAAATATGAATTTAGAATGATTTTTGGTGCCATTGAATTTAATTTAGTAGTTTTAGGCATTGAAAATGCATTAATGACATCGAAAGATAACCAACACTAAATTTTAGATATTTTGTTACCTTTGCGAGGTTTCTAAGTGCAACTAAACTTTGTATAGGAGTTTCTATTTGGATAAGATTTGTGGGAAATTTTTTCTAAATTTCACTTGTAGGGAGGTCACTTAGAATTGGATCTATGGAGAAAATCATTAGAACTAAATCTACCAACTTCACTTTTCTTTTTGGTGTCCAATTCAGATGGAAAGTTATTATGATGACATCAACAATAGGATAAGGTGATGTTAGCATGTTGTCATCATGGACTAGGCTTGCTCAAGATGGATGATGTTAGCATAACATTAGTAGGGTGGGATGACATTAGCATGATGTCAACAAAGAATGTCTTGTGAGAAAATACAATTGAAATGGTTTGGAAAGGTATAATTTAGTTGGTTAAAGAAACTCCAAAAATGATGTTAGCATGACATCAACACTTGGTGGCATGCAAAACTTTCTAAGTGAACTTGTAATACCCATAACCTAAAGGTGGAAACCCATCAAAATAAAACACACATTTATATTTTAAAATAATTTGAAGACCTTTAAAGAATTTTTGTTGACTCGATGCAATATATGCAAATGATTCTTTATAGATAAATATACCATCACAAATAAAGAAAAAAATAACTTAATTTATTTTACTTGTATGAAATCATTTTGGCCCTAATTAAACTACCATCAATGATGTAATGCTAAATGTGCTTTCCCTTATATAATATGTATGGTCCTAACCATGAAAAAAAACATAATTCTAAAATTTTAAAGTAGCTTTCCATATTATCACTATAAATATATATCAACTTGTTCGAATATGTGGTAATTTCAATGCACTCAAAATAATATTACATAAATGATGGCATACCCTCGTTAAGGAAATTATTAACATTATATGTCAAGGTATTGGGTGGACCAATTGGAACTTAATTTGTAAGAAAATTAGTATGATATTATATTTCAAACTTTGCACCTAATAGGTGAAGGCAATTTTCACCTAGACTAAACACATTGTACTTCAATGCTCTCATTTAAGTTTATTTTGTTGTATTACATTATAAATACTTACAATTAAGGGATAATTATTAAGTTTTGTTATGTTCTTACATTTAAATTTTAATTATAAAATATGGGAAACTAATAGTATTGTGTTGAATTGTTGTTTATTTTATTTTTTTAAAGTGTCAACAAAAAGTTATTGGAATAACAAAAAAATTAATGTAATTCTTAAATAAAATTTATCTTTTTATAAATAATCTAATATAGCTATTGAGGGAATAGGTTTAGGTAGAGTATATACATTTTGAGGATAAAATATTATATTTCAATGTACAAACCCCCTAATTACAAAGGGAACATTGCTTCCTATGCGAGGTATTTTATGCATAGTTAAAAAACAATATATTAATGAAACCCTAATAATCTTATGAGTAAGTGTGCAACCAACCCTAAAAGATAAAACCTAACATTCAACTATTTCAAAATTTCTATGTAGAAAGAAAAATGGTGACACTCCCTTGCAACAACATGCTTTGAAGAAGGCTCTAAAGTTTATACATGGGAAAGGTGTCCAAGTTGGAAGCAACCATTCTCAACTTCCTATGCAAATTATATGCATATCTTTTTTTGGGTTCTTAGGTAAGCTTGCCATCACAATTCCACCATTGATTGAATGTTTTCTGGGCAACCTAGATCAATAATGAGAATTGTAGTATATTTTTAAAAATTTATTGTTACTTATTGACATATTTATTTAGCATCATTCTATTCATTGTATAGGGCCAAAATAAAGGGGGAAGTAACCCTTTTGGTATCAAATAAGGCCTACCTAACACATCATGGCCACTTGGTCCTCACCCAATTGAGAGGAATCAATTCTATTTAACATTGTTATGCTTTCAACTTGGTTTGACTTGAACAAGTTGATCTACCTAGAGCATTTCATTATTTTTTATGATTTTTTTTTTTATTTGACATATAATTTTCTGTTATTTTTTATCGAGGTATTTGTTGGAGAATACAATTATATACAATTTAATTTATATTCCAATATATTTATTAAACTTAATAATTCCAACATTGGTATTAAGTGTGCAATTTATTTCCTCTTTGCAATGCAGGTAAAAAAATGCACATAAAATTTATTTTATAATATCTATCTATCTATATATATATATACAATAGATATGTATACATTAAATACAGGTTTCATGGTCTTGGAAAATCCCCAACACCATTTACCCAATGGAGAGAGTTGTATTTTTACAAAAAGTGTAAGTAGGTTTGAGTTTGTGAGTGCGATGGCCTGGGTATGAGCCACAACACACAAGTCAACCCTTTTGGAGTTAAATAGGGAGGGGAGCCCCATGTGACTCCCCTTTCTTGGTTGTATTAAGGTGGATAGGGTTCCAATAGATATGTATATGTTAAATACACTATTAGTAAAGCTAAGTTGCAAGTTTCTTGGTCTTGGTAGACCCCCGATGCTATTTACCCAATAGAGAGTTGCATTTTTATAAAAAATACAAGTAGGCTTGGGTTTAGGAGTGCAATGGATTGGGTATGAGCCACCACACAAATTTATCCCTTGTGGAGGTAAATAGGGAGGGGAGCCCCATGCAACTCCTTTTTCCTAGTTGTACAAGATGGCTAGAGTTCTAGCCTAGCCACCCCTCATAATGTTTAATCCTATTTTCTTTATTAAAAAAAATATAATAAATGCTTTATAGAAGTTATCCCTATTATTGTTTGGAACATCTTTCTTCGATGATGCATTTTTCATAACAATTTAATAATCATAATTTGTACAAATATATATGTAGTCATCTCTCTGATTGTATGTTTATTTTATTATGGATGTGGTCCACTATATCTTTGAAATTTTCCACATAAGTAGGAGTTGTAGGTATATTTTAACGTCATTCATTAATATTATCATTATCTAAGTTTTCATATACTAATGGAATGATAAGCATTTATAGTCTAATACTTTTAAATAATAATATTAGTTGGGAAATATAACATTTTTTTAGAATGACACAAATATCAAATCTAAACTGAGTTAAATAGGAGATTTTAAAGTGTTAAACACTCATTCAATTTTCATATAAACATAAATAGATGGAAAAATCTACTATTTTTCAAATGATCATTAACTTGCTCAATGATATTTTTCTTCATTTATATTTATATAGTAGAAACAAAAATCTATACAAAATTATCACTAATTTTTTTCCCTTGAAACAAAATTCCTATTTGAAACTTGAAAAAATTGAAATGAATCACAACTAGGCTTAAGATTGAATATCTTATTTTTATCACAACAACTATCTAAAAATAAAATGAATTCTACATGTAAATTATTTACTTAGCCCTTTCCATAGTAAAATACATTTTGAAGGAGCATTTGCATCAAATTTTATAGGCTTTAATAGTTCATCTACAAAATTGAAGCAATATTTTTACAAGGAAACCTTTTAAAGCATCTTACTACATTAGATTTCCAACATATGTATCTACACAAGAGGTGAGAAAAGGAATCAAGAGAAGAATATTTTCATTCCATAACTATGAATGCTCCATAATATGCCCACCAACCTGCATAAAATAACACAAAAACCACCCATATTCCAATGGGAAGCTCACCTCCTAGCCTCAAGCTTTCCCTCAAGCCACTCCCAAGCTAGGAGGCCTTCAAAATCTAACTCACATACTCAAATATCACAATACAACACATATCATCACTTTTATTTCACATAATCCAATTTGTTTTAACACCAAGTCATTTGATGAAGAATAAGAAAGAACCACAAGAATCTCCCTTCATAACTCCCTTCTCAAATCCAATCCTTTCAACTTTTCTCTCAATCTTGTCAAAATCCCAAGGAATTTCTATGTATAACCAAAATTCTAAAAAAATGGTCAAAATTCCCATTCTCAATATCAATTGAGAATTGAATAGAAACACCAATCTACTCATCCCTTAATGTAAAGGTTATTGGTTGCTTTAGAAGATATTTAGTCTTAAGACAACTTCAATTTTGAAACATCTTAAAAAAAGGTATGAATTACCTTCACAGTTGATCTTCTAAAACAACCCTAAGCATCTTGCTCACTAATGTGTGAGCAATCTTCATGGGACCACTTCCTCTTCAATTTTGATCTTTCCAAATGTGTGAGAAGGGTAGAGGGTGAATATTCCTCATCCAAGATCTTCCATATATTCCATTAAAACATTCTCACAACTTAGGCTTGACTAGCATGCTCAAATCTCATCACATTTATAAATGGTCACGGAGAGGGGTTCAAAAATCATATATAGTTTAATTTGTGCCTTAGAAAGGGTCCTAACCCCTAGTCTTATGATCTAGGACCTTATGATACCCAAAATGAGATGAAAAAACACTTTCTAACCACCTTAAACCTTGTAAAATATAAACTCAAATTTGAAACTTAAGGTAATATATTATTCCACTTAACTCATCAATACAACATTTTAAAGATGTAAATTCCTCATCACAAACAATAATTTCACAACATAGAAATATTGATTTCACATATTGAACACAAAATACACATCACAAAATACCTTGGCCTCTCCATATAGACTAGGGTTAGGGTGGATTGGTTATTCACAATAAGGGTTTCCAAATGACCTCCAAAATTTCTATTGGCAATGGGGTTACCTGCACACTCAATTGCACCCATTAATATATCCATTGTATAGTCAAATCAACTTGAAATGAAATCAATGTAATGTATAAACATTCATCATAAAGCACATCATTAACAAGCTTTCATTTACACATCTCATGTCTATAATTTAATCCATTTAACATGGATATTTGTATTAGTTACAATTCAACTTGTTTAATCGATTAACCTAAACTTCACATAATCTAAAACATACAATTATGACCAAAATATAAAATACATGATATCCTAGACATTCCCTATCATTTTACTATCATTAAAAAATTGAACCCTTTTCAATTTCAATTTGAATAACATATAATTGACACAACTCAAAGCACATATACATGATATAAGAATTTGGAAAAAAATAAATATCTAACTCTTAGTAAGATCATATCAACTCAACTAGACCAATTTACTTAACCCAAACATCTAATTGATTGAATCTGCTAGAAACAATGGAACCCATTGATGATGAGAAGAGTAACAATAGATGCATAAAATCTAGGCCTTACAAAACTGACTAATGAACATGTTTAACAATTTGATTTAGATGGACCTCAAACTTTTACAACTCATTAAATTGGATTTATAATCAATCGGATGTGAAAAAAAATAAGTGAACTGGACAACTCACTTTTAAAGGGTTTAGTTCAAATGGAGGTCAAAATCCTGTGAACAAGGAACTTATGGGTGAAACAAAATGAACTAGACCTTGTGGGAGAAAAAAAAGAACTAGACCTTGCAGGATTTCTAAAATGAACTGGATCTTTAGAATTCAATAGGTTGAGTTGGCCTAAACATCAACTCTTCACAAATAGTGACTTTTGTAGGATTTTGCAACTAAACCTAACCTACAGAAAGGACTAGGGCAACTAGCCTTTGCAATAGTTGGAGGGACAATACCCACAAATGATTATCTCTTTTTCCTAAGAAAATTTGGGGAAATTTTATAAAGGACCAATAATTAAATTTGGATGCTCTAATTAACCATGATGAAATTTTAGCAATGACCACCCAAATTTAACACCTTCTAAAAATATAAGACTATTTGAGTGTTGAACTCAAACAAGTCAACACTTATCGATTAAAGCAAATGGGTATGGTCAAAGATGTTAATAATTGTAAACTCTTTAAGAGTGAAGCATGTTATAGAGGAAATTTTGAAGGAATTTATTCTTGGAGGTTTAAAGGATCATATTAAATTTTAGGTACACATTTTCAGACCAAATTTTGTGTCCTAAGCAATGATTATGGCAAGATAGGTAGATGATTTTTTTTTGCTAAAAAAGGGTGGAATTCCTTAGTAACAACCATTGGAGAACCTTGCATCATCATTATTTCAACTTATAAT
Source organism: Sequoia sempervirens (assembly GCA_007258455.2). Classification (NCBI taxonomy): domain Eukaryota; kingdom Viridiplantae; phylum Streptophyta; class Pinopsida; order Cupressales; family Cupressaceae; genus Sequoia; species Sequoia sempervirens. The sequence continues at coordinate 61,959,283 of VDFB02075321.1, read as the reverse complement.
ATTAACACATAAAAAAATTGAAGAAAAAAAGGCCAAAGGGTTATGCTTTAACTCTGGTGGAAAATATACTAGAGGGTAAAATATGTTGAGAAGAATTTGTTCTACATTGAGGGCATTGATGATGAAGAAAAGGAAATAGAGGTTGTGGATGACTCAAAACATATCCAAATAACTATCTCTTGCCATGATTATTAGGTATTAGTAAGTACCTTGCAAACCATTAAGGTACTCTTTATAAACAATAGAAGGTAGCAATTAGATTGACTTAGGTAGTTCTTATAACTTTATCAACAATAAGTTGGCTACAAATTAAACTATTTTATTTACCCAACCCAAAAATTTTAGGTTATGATTACAGATGGAGGTACAATCAATTGTTTCATGAAAGGTTATAATATTAAACTCATCATGAGAGACTACATGTGCTTGATTGTCTTATGCTTGTTACCCCAATGAATTTAGTAGACATTGTTTTGGGAGTCCAATGGATCAGTGACCTTATGAATAATTGAGATGAACTTCCATAATTTTTTCATGCAACGAGTAAAATATTTAAAATAAGGGGTTGCATGCAAAGTATCCACAAATGGTAAGCTCACAATAAATGCAAACAATGCTTAACAAGAGGGTAGATAGGGGTGTGGCTTAATTATTATTATTAGAAGTGCAATAATCAAAGATTATTACATTACCAAATCTACAAGCAATTTTGAGGGATAAGCCAAGAGGATTGCTTCACAAAAGAGATTTGATCAAGCCATTCAATAAGTGATAAGGTATTAGCTACTAGCTTTTACTTATTTTTTAAAGGTGCACCAAAAGGTTAGAACAATGGAAGAATACATCAAGTACTAACAAGAGCTATTATCTAGTCTCAAGGAGAATAAGGAAATGCACATAATACAAGAAAGCAACAATCAAATCAAAACATAATTTTAACACACATAGTGTTACATGAGTTAGGTGTAGAGAGAAGATCCATCTTGGAGCCTAAGTTAATTTTCTAGACATGCACAAAGAAGTCGAGGACGAGCATAAATCATAGAGTACCTAATTAGATACAAGATTTTTTTGTTGAAGATCCCACATGGAGAGATGAAATATTTTGTGTAGAAGCATCCACAATTCATTAGTGTTGAGAACTATACTTGTGTGAAGTGGGGCATGTTATTCCCTTAATCCTATAGTGTGTGAAGAGCTATGTGTAATTGGGTTGTGACTATCATAACTCTTATTTAAGTTATATGATCATTAATATAGTCTTATATAATTACTTAAGTTGACTTGGATGACATCCATGGCATAAATATGCTATAAATAGGAGGTAATGATTATTTTATTATCATCATATTATGAATGACATTTGGAGGTTTGTCTCCTTGAAGTGGCTTAGTATTCTCAAGTATTTACAACATATTTCTTATTATATTCTTCTCTTATGCAAGTTATTTCATTACACCTTTTGGTGTCTTGTTAGATGTGAACAAGAGAAAGCCAAGATGCACATATTATGATTTTCTACTTAAAAAAAACAATTCTACATCAAGATATTGGATTCTTTGATAGCGAAAATTCAATGAGAGAGGTTATTGGAAGAATGCTAGGTGATATGTAATAATAATTCAAAAGGTCATGGAAGAAAAAGTTGGAAAGTTTATACAATTCATAATTGCATTCTTATTTGAATTTATTATAGTGTTTATTAAAGGATGTAAACTTTCTTTGATAATGCTATTTAAGATTCTTCTTCTAGTTGTATATGCAATTCTATGGGTATAGTTTTTTGAAAAAGAGAGTAAAAATTTATGAATTAGAATAAGCCACCAATACAACAATCATAAGGTACAAAAATCATCAGGGGCCAAGAGGCCTAGCCAACCAAAACTGACAAGTTACATAAAAATAGGATCTCGCAAGTGTAAGAGTTGTTGATGAACTTGAGCACCCAGGATCACCTGCAAAATTGAGATAAGCCTTCCACACGAGAGAAGTAAGAGATAAAATGTTGGAATATGGTACAATAATAGAATGATGTTATTATCACACACTAAATGATACAATATTCCTTAGCTCTCCCTTGAACTAGGTAAGTTGATATGAACTCATTTGAACTTACCAAGAGGGAGAGGTGAGTGTTGAATATAGAGAAAAATATGGGCATATAATTCCGAGAGGGGTAATAACTCCCAAATAACCAAATTAGGTGGGAGTTTTGCCTACTTGGAAAATGCCAAATAGGTGGCATAACCTGCTTAGAAAGAGACAAATGAGTGGTTTTGTGAGGTGGCATATAAGGCCAAAAGAGGGTGTGAAACTCAACCACCCAAGTGTGGGTGAGAGCAACACATGCAATCGATGGATTACACCACGTGTCCTCACATGAACCGCATCTCCTATAACCTAAGGTATGCTTAATAATGTGTAGGAAAAATAATATTAGAAAACCTACACTAACAACCCCCTTAAGCATAGCTGAGGTGGGTGAAAAGATGAAACAATGCAAAGATGGGTCCTGGCTACAAGGCCATGTAAGGTACCCATGTACAATGATGAAACCTCTCAAAGATGAGAAAGAGAAAACTTGTAGGACAAAACTCCCCACCAAGAGAGAAGAAGAAGAGAGTCTGCATAGTCCCCCAATGTAAAATCTCCTGCATTGTTGGTGAATGCTTGACACAAGAAGCTAAAGATGATCCAAGATTGATGAACAATATTCCTCCCCTTAGGAAGAAAGAAAACAAAGGATGTATGCAGGATATCTTCCCATTCCTAAAAGGAATATGAAGGAAGAATGATGAAAATGTATGATGTCTCTGAACTTTGCTCAAGTGTCCCGTGTCGATGCCGAAAGATGTCACCATCAAATCAGGTGTTTTAGGCCACACTGCATAAGATGACAATCTAGAACCTAGTGGAGATGGATGTAGAAAAAAATTTGAAGATAGAGGTGCCTCCTCCAAGTGTTTTCCAAAAGTATCCACACTCATGCCAAACTATAAAGAATGATCATGTAGAGAATGAACAAGAGGGTCAGAGTGTTCCCTTGCAACAATTGAATAAGGATCATCTCCATAAAAGAGAAGATTAATGTTATTGACGATGTCTCCCAAATATGCAATATGAGCCTCCACAAACAAGTCTGAAATACCTATCATGAAGCCATCACAAGTATTCAAATCTAAAAGACAATGTATGTCATGTTGCATTGAATCACTAGGAGCCAAAACTATGGAAACACAAGCATCCTTAGGTACAATAGTAGATGAAGGAGATGAGATCTTAGTGCATGTAATATGACTACACCTATCATCCCCCATTATATCTTCAAAACATGATGAAATAGATGACTCTACCAATGCTAGATTACAAGAGTCCTCAACCTCAAGATGTTGACTCATAGATGAAGAAGATGAACCCTCTAAATTTGGATTAGGATCCATAGAAACCAAAGTCTCAATAGATGTCTCTGTAGGAGGGGAAGATTTTGTGTAATCAAAATTACCATACCTTTCCCAATTAGAAAGTGTTTTAGTTGTTTTATCATCAATAGGTCAAAACTCTACAAGTGGAACAAGACAATCCACAACAGGATCCTCTGGGAATGGAGGTTCATTTGAGTCTCCATACATCTCCCAAAGTTTGGTCATAAGGTCATGAGGGATCTCAATACCATCAGTGACCATTTGTGTATCAATATCACAACTAGAACCAATTACTCCTAGGATATGTTCTGTTTTAAAGTCCCAAACAACTCTCTTCCATTTTGATGAAGGTTTAGGAACCAGTCCATAGAGATAAGGAAAAAGATTAAGCCACCTACAATGTGTTAGGATTCCATCTCACCAAGACTTAAATTTCCATCGATTTACCCTTATTACAGTAGGATGTGTTTTGATTCCCATATTAAACTCCTCAACTTTAGTCACATAATAGACCAATTAAGAGACATAAGCCAGTTCAAAGGCAAAAGATTCCCCACCCCCAAATTACTCAATCATGATCCCCTCCAAAAAAGATTATGGTGGCACTTTATAATTAGTGTGTTTACAATTCTGGAGTTCTTTTCTAGAGTTTTACAATGTCCAATATTGGACCCAAATACTAAAGGTACAAAATGATCTCAGAATTAGAACCTCAAAATAGCACCATTATGTAGTGCTCGGAAAAATATCAACTTTAAAAAAAAATCACCTCGATCCGGGGTCATATGTGAAAGTTATAGCCATTCGAAGTTCTAAAAACGAGAACTATCCTTCAGGTTTGCTGAGAAAACTGAATTTCTGGAAAATTTGGATCACTTGAGAAAAAATGGATTCCACCACTACAAAGCCTGCAAAATTCTACCCTAAATCAAAAAAATATTCTTGCAAAATGGAGCCTAGATGACTGAGTTATAGGCTTTTGAAGATCGGGTACAAAATGCAAAACTCCAATGGAGAGGGGGTTTGCTGAAACGTTTTGATTTAGCTTCTACAAAATATAGAACCTTTATGCAAAAAATAGCAATGACCCAGATGGTTTTTTCTGTTGTGAACAAAACCCAGATGGCATATTTTCTTTAAAATATACAAAAAATGTGGATCTAGTGTAAAATAGATGCCTTTAGCAACAAAAAATGACCCCAAAAACCAAAAAATGACATGAAAAGGTAGAATCAATTACCTAAGACAAGCAAGGACATGCTAAAATCTGCAATACTGATTAAAATACTCACAAATCTCTCATATTCGAGAAGGGGCTTGCAGATTTGACGCTCTGATACCATGTAAGACTTGTTGATGAACTCGAGCACCCAGGATCACCTGCAAAACCAAAATAATTCTTCCACACAAGAGAAGCAAGAGATAAAATGTTGGAATATGGTGCAATAACAAAATGATGTTATTATCACACACTAAATGATACAATATGCCTCAGCTCTCCCTTGAACTGACTGAGTTGATATGAACTCATTTGAACTTACTAGGAGGGATAGGTGAGTGTTGAATATATAGCAAAATATGGGCATATAATTCCAAGAGGGGTAATAAATCCCAAATAACCAAATTAGGTGGGAGTTATGCCTACTTGGAAAATGCCAAATAGGTGGCATAACCTGCTTAGAAAGATACAAATGAGTGGTTTTGTGAGGTGGCATAAAAGGCCAAAAGGGTGTGAAACTCAACCACCCAAGTGTGGGTGAGAGCAGCACATGCAATCGATGGATTACACTACGTGTCCTCACATGAACCACGTCTCTTATAACCTAAGGTATGCTTAATAATGTGTAGGGAAAATAATATTAAAAAACCTACACTAACACCAAGAGCTAGCCAAAATAAACCTTATCCTTGCATGTCAGCACGAACCATCCTCAAATTATAAGAGTAATCTAGGGGATGTTGCTCCTAGTTACTAACCTTCCAATCATTTCGACCCTTTGAAGCTCATTTAGCGAGGCAATCTATAACTTTGTTGCACTCCCTCAGGATGTGGATAAAAGATACCACCTCCAAAGCATTTCTCAACCGAAGAATCTATTGAGCCACTAAAGCTAATTGCTATCTCATTCTATCCAAATTCTACTTAATCAACTGTAATGTCGTAGAATTTTACCTAGGGGCAATTCCACATTTTTGCATTTATTCCTAGCATTTATGACACCTTAGAGCATTAATGAAAAAAATACCATGAGTCAAAATTTTGTGATTCTGACTCCATGCAGACTTGTGGTAGAGCAACAAAAGCCTGACGACACATTTCCTGAAAATCTAGGGTTTGGACACCTGTGCGATGGTCTAGTGTCCTGACAGTTTTCTGAGTTTGAAACGGGGAGTCTAGAATTTTGACTCTCTCGACACATGTCCTAGTAGTTAGATTTCGGACGTAACAGCTCTTTGTCACCCTTGTATGCATTAAAAACCCCTTGCTCTCATTTGGTGTTGGAAGTCATTCATTCAAGCTTTCTTACCACTTGTTCCATGTTTGAGTTTTCTTCATCCTTGATAGCAACACTCTCACAAGCGAAGCCATGCTGGACTAAGTTCCTTCCAGCAGCAACAACTCTCAAGCAAGCACTCAACGATGTGTTCATGTGCTCCAAAGAGGGTCTAAACCCATGGGTAACACACACTCTCTCTCTCTCTCTCACTTTCCTTTCCTACTTGTTTATTTACTATCTTGTGGTGTGGGTCTACTCCTAAAGCAGGTTTTGCTTTCACCACACGTTTTGTTTACTTCATTTGCACTCCTTTCTAACTTGGTTGTCTATGGAGGTGGGAAGACCAAAACAGGGGTTTGAATGAGGTAGGCCCTTATATAGCCCCAACCTTTTCCCCTTGTTCTTCTATGTGTAGGTTGCAAAGAGGAGCTTGGAGTGAGGATCCGAATGTCCAATAAAAGGTAAGCTCTCTCCAAGTCCCCTTGTGTTTGTTATAGTTTATGGCTTCTTGTTTATTTATTTCGTTCAATACATCCTAGATCTGAGTTTATAAGTGAAAATTGGTTCCGTCTGCTTGGGCTCCTGAGCCCTATGTTGCTTAGGACATTAGCGCATCTTTTAGATGATAGCATGCCACGTTGGCGTCCTGAAACTACGTTGTTGTCTTTTGGCCGAGAGCTCACTCATCTGAGGCAGAAATCTTGGGGTTTCACTCTCTCAAGGTTTGAAGTAACTTTCTCTGAAAGACAACTTGAGTATACTTTTCCACATTTTTAGTAACTTGCTTATGCTTAGGTGTATAAGGTCAATTTGATCCCGGTGATCTCTTGAGAACGAAGAGATCCATGTGCAACAAATCCCTCTTATATCACATTTTGGTGAACCTGACGTGAACACGTCAAATCTATTTTTATGATGTTGCATGCTTATGATAATCCCTTTTCTAAAGAAGATTTCGATATATTGGAAGATGCTCTAGATGACTTCTTAGAAGCACTCTCCCCTATCTGCCAATCTTAAGAACAAACTCCCCCTTCACAAGCTAAGGAGTCAGTGAATGTAGTTGTGGTCTCTATGGCTCCTTCTAGCCCTAAGAAACTTGTCATTTATGTGACCCCAGCTAAATCACCCCCTAGGGAAACCTATTATGTTTGTGGGATTTTGTGTTGTAGTGATCCATCAGACTTATATTCAAGGTTCATGAAAGCTATGGACTCCACTTCCTATGATGTTGTTGGGCACACATATAATACAGGGAGAAATAAATAAAACTTGGATCAAAAACCTTCTGTTCCTACATCATAACCCACTTAACTTCCTATTTTACCACCTTCTCAACCAAACCTTCCTTCAACACCTAAACGTGTGATCAAAGCACTCAGTGATTATGATCTTGTCAAGCAACTTCGTGTTACTCCGGCTAAGATCTCACTTTGGGACTTGCTTTAGATTGCTCTAGTTTACCAAGAGATGCTTGAAGAAGCTTTATAAAAGATTCTCTTTCCTACCTCTACTAGGCCTAGGAATGTTAATGCATTGTTGGCTCACATTTGAGTGGATTCACCGAATATCACATTCCATCTACAAGAACTCCTGCCTCTAGATGTGTAGAAGCAAGCAGATCCATTGATGATTATAATTAATGTTAATAATATCAGTATTAGGCGTACTCTCGTTGACATCGGTTTGACTCTCAACGTTTGTGGTATGGACCTCTTACCTAAGATTAAATTTGATTCATATTCTTTAGCAACTTCTTCCTTGTATATTCGTGGGTTTCATAACATTGGCCGCCAAGCTCTAGGTACAATAATGCTACCTTTACAGCTAGGTCTCATTACCTTACCTACATTGGTTTATGTGATACCTAGCCCATTACCATACAATCTTCTCTTGGAGACCTTGGATTCATGCTATGGGTGTTGTGACCTCTACTTTACATTGTTCTTTGAAGTTCGTCTCAAATAATTGGGTGGTTACGGTTAAAGCAAGTCCAAAATTTGTTCACCTTTGTGAGCTAGTGGTTGTCGATCGTGCTTCAGTCGTATCCACTCTCAAGAATTGTATTCCATCCTTAGTCGTTGATGCTATGGCATGTTCATCGATACCCTCTATGGAAGTTGTTCTTGGAGTGAGTGTCATCAAAGATGAACCACCTAAAGCAGAGGACCCTAAGTCTCCTCCTTCTTCCCCTTTTTCCTCTCGATCAAATGCTTTCCTTGTTGATGATTGGGGCTCCTTGGATTTCTATGAATTCTTTATCATGGAATACAAGGTGAGCCCCTCTCGCATAGAATTTCCAGGTACTTCTTACACAAAGATGGACGACACTCCCATTGGGGAAGAGAAGTGTGACCCTATTTAGGGAACCACTCCTTCCTCTGTTGAGGAAAATAATCCCACTCCTACAAAGGAGGTTAATGCTTTCGAACTTGGTAAAGAAGGTGGGAGTGCTCTTGTAGAGACATTTGACATTCATTGGTGGAATGAAACACTCTATGTAGAGCTGCCACCTTTTGAAGTTTTATAAACTCGTTAAGGGTTTGGATATGAACTCGCCTCTCGATATGGCTATGGGAAGAAAGGCCTAGGGTGTATCGAATAAGGAATTCAAGTCCCTATCCAGTTCAGGCAACAACAAGATATCTGGGTTTGGGATGCTCTATTGAACAGTCTAAGCAAAAACCTTAGTGGAGTGTTAATATGATTTCAGCCAAGCCATTAAGCTTGGTCCATCCTGAGTTAATAGAGGAAAGGGAGTAGGTCGAGAAAATCCCTTTAGACGTCTTCTCTTCGGATGAAACACTGGATGAATTCCTAGGTGCATATTCCCCATTTCCTTCTTTTCATCATAAGAGATGATTCTCGTATTTCTTGCATAAACAAGCATACTTTGGAGAATCGGTCTTGAGCATTGATGAAGAAGACCCTTTGTCTAACATAAGTAACGATGTTCCAATATCTCATCTCGAAGATTGTAGTTCTCTCCTTAAAGGAGATACTACTGAGGTCTCTATGGATCCTAAATCCTCAAAAAAAGTAATCAAGATTGAGAAGTGTCTCTCTTCGAAGGAAGCAGATGACCATTTTGATCTCTTGCATTCTCATCCTGATATCTTTGCTTGGATGTACGAGGATATGCCCGATATTGATGAGTCTATAGTGGTTCACAATATCATCCTATGTCCCGACGCCAAGCCGGTTAAGCAGAAAATCCAAAAAATCAATCCTAGGGTAGTATTGATGGTCAAGACTGAGATAGATAAGTTATTGAAAGAAAGCTTTATCCGTCTGATTGACTACTCCCCTTGGATTTTGAATATAGTCATTGTTAGTAAGCTTGATGGCCATATTCACATATTTATTGACTTCCAAGATCTTAATAAGGATTCTCTTAAGGATGATTTTATGTTGCCCAATATAGATATGATTGTGGATTTGACTGCAGGACACACATTGTTATCTTTTATGGATGGCTTCTCGAGTTACAATTAGATCCGTATTAACCCATAGGATCAATATAAGACAACCTTCAATACACCTTGGGGTACTTTTTGTTATGTGGTCATGCCCTTTGGGTTAAATAATGCGGGAGCAACTTACCAACGAGCGATAACCCTAATATTTTACAATTTTATTCATAAGATCTTAGAAGACTATTTTTATGACATCTTGGAGAAATCGATAACCCATCAGGACCATGTGAAGGACCTTCATCTTATCTTTGAAAGGATTTGACTCTATAAGATGAGACTCAAACCCCATAAGTGCATTTTCAAAGTGGATGCCGACATGCTTTTGGGGTTCATAGTTTCTCACCATGGAATCGAGGTTGACATAAATAAAATTGATGCCATCATTAACATGCCTCCACTGAGGAATATCACTAAGTTGCAAAGTTTACAAGGGAAGATTTAGGCAATTCATAGATTTATATCTCAATTGGTTGATTGTACCCTTCCTTCACTCGTTTATTGAAAAAGGATATTCACTTCATATTGGATGAGGAGTGCCAGAAAGCCTTTGATTTAATCAAAGCCTATTTGGCCAATCCTCCTGTATTGATGTCGGCTATGCAAGATAGACCCTTTTTGCTTTACATTGTTGCATCACCATATGCCTTGGCAACTCTTTTGGCTCAATATGATGGCGTGAGGAAGAGAGAGCGGTCTACTGCATTAGTTGTGTTCTAGTTGATTACAAAACTCGCTATTCCTCCATGGAGAAGCAATTCCTCTCACTCTTGTCTTCGCTACGCAGGAGTTGAGATACTACCTTCTCCATGACAAAAAACATGTCGTAAAAATGAACCTCTTAAAGCATGTGTTCTATAGTGTTGACCTTGCTAGAGATTAGCGAAATGGGTTATGTTGCTTTCTGAGTTTGATATAAAGTTCATTACTCAAAAGACAATAAAGGGACAAGTGGTTTCCACTCAATTGGTAGACGCTCCCTCATCCCATTTCTTCCCAGGATTGGATTTGTTTCCTGACAAGAATATTTTCACAATTAATTACAACTTTGAATGGAAGATGTATTTCGACAAATCAAGGTGTCAGATTGGTTCTAGAGCGGGTGTGGTCTTAATATCCCAAACAGGTAAACCGGTCCCTCTATCCTTTCAATTAGATTTTCCTTGCACCAATAACATCACTGAGTATGAAGCTCTTATTGTTGGCTTGTGTGTCGCGATTGCACTAAGAATCAAACATCTCCATATACTAGGTGATTCTAAGCTCATTGTGAATTAGATTATGGGAAGCAATCAAGCTAAACAAAGTTATCCCAGTACCGAGACCCTGCTTTGTTTTTGCTTAATTGGTTCTCCTCTTTCACAATAGACAGTGTCCATATGAGAGAAATTAAACATGCCAATTCCATGGCAAGCGCTGCTTACTTGGTACCTTCGAAAGAGGATATGAAAGAATACCACTTCATGGTTCAGGTCCTGTGAACCCCTATGGTTTTTTATCAACCTGAATCTAAATCCTTTGTGTGTTCTCACGTAGACTCTGGAGAATGGTTTTCTAGCATCTATAATTACTTAAAGACTAGAAAATTTCCCGATGATGAGAGAAAAAATGATCGCACTCATATACAAAAGCTTTTAGCACGTTATGTCATCTTATCTAATGTTCTTTATTGAAAATCCTATATTGACTTGCTTCTCAGGTGTCTCACTAAAGCGAAAATACCTCTTTCCCTTAAGAAAGCCCATTCAGGCTCTGGGGGTGAACATTTTGGTGGTAAATCCTTGGTGAGAAGATTGATACACATGGGGTACTATTGGCAAACGATGGAACAAGATTCCTTCGATTTTGTTAAAAAGTGCCTTCAATGTCAACAACACAACTGTCTTATTCATGCACCTACTCAAGAGTTACAAAATCAAACCTCTCCTTGGCCATTCACAAAATGGGGGTTGGATATCATTGGAAAAATATCACCTCCTTATTCCAAGGGACATACCTTTATTATTATCGCTACAGATTACTTCACGAAATGGGTCCAAGCTATTCCACTCTGATCCACAAACGCTGAAGCTATTTGTAACTTTCTTATGAACAACATTATTTCTTGTTTTGGATTGCCTGCTACACTTGTTTCTCACAATGGTACACCATTCAAGAACAACGAAGTAAAGTAGTTCTTAGAGAAATTTCATATCCAACATAGGTTTTCTACGTTGTACTACCCACAATCCAATGGTCAAGTGGAAGTGTCTAATAAGACTCTTGAGCTCATTCTTCATAAAATAGTTAATAAACATGGTAAGGATTGACATATTCAATTAAATTACTCTTTGTGGGCCTATCGCATGAGTGTTCATAATGTGACGAGAACAATTCCCTACAATCTCATCTATGGTGTCGAAGCTATCATGCCTTTAGAGTTGGAAATTTTGTCCTTACAGGTTTCCCTTAAAGGGTTAATTGATGATGAAACCTACCAGGTTAACCATTTGCATCAGCTGGAGATGCTCAATGAGCATTTATTACAGGCCCTCAATCATCTTAAAGCTTATCAACGATCGTCATCGAGACAATATAATCAGAGGGTGCTTCTTAGGACCTTTAAACCAGGAGACCTTGTTCTATGTGAAAACTAGAGAAATGTAAATGCGCTGCCTGATCAAAGAGGGAAATTTAGTCCTAACTGGTTAGGCCCTTACATTGTGATCTCTGTATATGGTTCGTGTGCCTATGGACTATCATCTATGGATGGGACGCCTCTAAAAGAGCCTGTTAATATAATGCATCTTCGTTGATACTATACGTAGTGTTCCATGTGTCATCTATGTGGTGTTCTCTCTATGAAAGTGTAGTAGCACTACATATATTGACATTGTTAATTAACACATTATGAAATTTTTTGGTGTTATGATATTACCACGTGTGTGTGTGTGTTATAAATACATGTGTTTCGCTATGCTATGTATCCATGCACCTCATTACATCTTTTAAGACAATTAGATCATCATTGTATTTAATTAACATACGACCATGTGTGTTTATTAAATTATGTTAACATCTAGTGTAAACATACATCCATACAAGCATATAACATCCATAGCATCAACACACATGAAAGTAAAAAGCATACACATCAAAATAAACAATGCCATGATGACATAACAAATATGTCCATATATATATGTATCTATGTATAAAATGTCATGTACATGTATCAGGCCACTACTATAAAAAATGAGTGGTTGTTGAATATATGTCTATACAAAATATCTACAAATATATATGTATGTGTATGTATCCCTCGCTACAAAAATGATGTACAAAATCATAAGCCCCTATGACTGTGGCGCATGGCTCCCAGAGCCCTCTGGCTTTGGCTACTGCTCCAGTACTCCTAGGAGAGGCTGCATGGTGGTCATGGAATGAGATTGATGTGAGCATGATGCGGATAGAGCTGCTCGCATCCCCTTGATCTCTCCCTGTAGGGAGCATATGGTCATCTCCACTCGTCTTAGCTCCTCTAGCAATTGCTGAACATTTGTCAGGATCACAGCTGTCGGCTACCGGTCAAGGTCATCGAGACGGCTCTGGAGGGTATCATGCACCTGCTTATTGGTGTTGGACCTCCTCACTGATGCATCTCACTTGTCAAGCACCATCTGCAACTCCCTCGATACCTGGTCATGATGTCCTCAAATAGTAGTGAGCTTCACAGTTAGCTAGACGATCTCCATGCCCCACTCCTCATAGACGGTCCTCAGGCATGCTACCGGCTCAAAAGTGGGGGCATGACATCCTACAGATATTGGTCAGAAAGCTTGAGGACCATCCCCTGGATCAGCATGTTAGGGGCTACCTCTGAAATACACTAAGCTATCAGTCCAGTCCATCCTTGTGCATCCTCTACAACCACATAGAAAGAAAGAGAAATAAATATCACATGACATATATATGTAATCATAAATAGAAAAACTAAAAAAACTAAAACATAAACGATGTACTCTGTATACCTGGGTCCCCTGCCATGTGGGGGTCAGGGTGAGGAGCAGTGTTGGGACCCGCACCGCCAACATCGATGGTTGCACTTGGTGACATCAAGGTTGTTGTCGTTGTAACAATATGAGTTGGAGGTGTCGATGAGACAGGGGTAGCCGCTAGGGGTCTAATCTCCTCCATTGCCTCGGTCTCTAAGGTGTCACCTCCTCCTCCTCACCCGCTTGTTGGTGCCCTTTGTCTACCTTGCAGAGGCTGGGGTGGTAGGTCCCCCTGTAGACCAGGGTCACCTCTCAGGGCACCCTTGTCGAACACAGGAGTAGGATGGTGCCTCTCCCACCACCATGCAAAATCTACAGCAACCCCAACATTATTTGTCGTTGCTATGGGTGACAGATCATGGTTGGGCTCATCATCATCGAAAGGAACAAAATCAGTGATGGTGGGGTGAGGATGATCCCCAACTCTTGTTGCGCTTCTATAGGCACTAGTATCTGTGGGCACATCTGGTGGAACCATCTAAGGGCGGCCATGCTATTGCATGACCCAACTCCAGTAGTATGGCACTATGATGTAATCGCGGCGACCCACTAAAAAATGGCCCCACTACAAGTTCCTTAGATGCCTGCTATCATCCAACCATCTGAAAAATTGGTAGGGACTCCATCTGACTCCATTCATAGTAAGAGTGTCAAACTGTAGCCGCCAAAACTATAAATCGCCAAATCTCCACTGACCTGTCATGTCGTACTAGTGGGCCATGGGGACGCGATATGGTTGTCACTAGGGAAAATTGACTAGCCTAGTGCACATGATCTTGGAAAAGGACCACACCTGCAAAAGTGTGCATGCAGTAAGGCTACGGTACTCGTAGTGGACATACCAACCCAACTCCTGGTAGAGGTGCACTAACATGTTACACCCCTAGGCAAAAACTATCCTATGCTTCGCCATATCTCTATTCATATGGATGAGGCCCCTATGTAGGTGTGAACCTCACCTATCTATCATGATCAAGAATGCCACGACCATGACCATCACCTGACGCAACAACGGTGTAATGGTCCTCGCTTGGTTGTACTAGTGTGTGTATATGTGGCCCGTGTCGTCGTCGTCATTTGTTTGCCCTGAGTAGTAGAGGACTCCCTCCCTCTGCTCCCGTACCATTCGAGTATCATCCAAGCCCACCTATTGTCTATGGATGGGTAGTCCGAGGATCTGATAGAAATCATCAAGCATGATAGTAATCTCCCCACAAGGTAGTTGGAAAGATGATGTGGTGGTGTCCCACCGCTCCATCAATGTTGTGAGCATCCTCTCATGATATCACATCTCTGGCATGGTGAACACATGCCAGAGACTGACCAACTCTAGATGCATGACCTTGTCATCTGTAAGATAGTCCCTCTTCTCACAAATGAGTTAGAATGCTCACCCTCCTAGATGCTTACGAATCTCCGAATACTCCTGCAAAAGTGAAATTTTTTAAGTTAGAACATTGAATTTCATTATGAAAACAATTTTTTTCTAAGATGTTTCTGCAACCGCTTATGCATCCTTGTTTGCCATGGCCACCTTGAGGACGCCAGTGCAGATTTGGGACCTCAGCGCAAAATCTGGACAATAGCACACTTTTTGGACGCGAGTGCCCAAAAAAGTCGCCTGCGCACCTTGCTGAATAGAAAAATGCTAAAAATAAGCTTAAATTCACAAAAAAGAGGTTTAGAGGCTTACCTGGTCCACCTCGTGAACCTCAACAATGTTGTCGCACAGTTGCTCCAACCTCGACGCCTCGTACTGCCTCCTGCTCAACATTTTGCTGACTTTTCTCTCACAAAAGTCAACAATTTGCTCGCAAAGAATAGTGAAAATGACCCTTCTAGGGGCCCACCTAGGTATATATAGGCCCCCTAGGGCCCATTTTTCCTAGAGTTTGTGGCTCCCTAGTTTCTCCTAAATTTACCACCAAGCTGGGGGCAAACTCAGGAGGGGGAATATAGTCACCTCTTGATCATATTTTTCTTCTGAATCGACGACTTTTTCTTGATCATTCTTCTCTCTATTGTAGCTTCTTCTGATTTTCGAGGCTGACCCAAAATTTGAGTTTTGCAAGTTGAAGTCTTGAACAAAATTTCACGACCATTTTGTCATTGATTGTTGAGCTTGGTTGCTAGGGGAACCTTCGATACTGGTTAGCTTGACTTTGATGGCCTCTGAGGTCCCTTTTTCTTGGCACACAAATTTGTAAAATTCAAAATTCAGGTGAAAATTTTCTTCTTTACTTTAGTGAGGCTGATTTTTTTTCCAAAATCAAGCCAAATAAAGTGGGGGAAAAATGTAATGTAGTAGAATTGCATCTAGGGGAAATTCCACATTTTTGCATTTTGCCTAGCATTTATGACACCTTAGAGCATTAATGAAAAAATCCCATAAGTCAAAATTTCATGATTTTGAATCCATGCGGACTTGTGGAAAAGCAATAGAAGCTTGATGACACATTTCTCAAAAATATAGACTTTGGACACCTACGTGACGCACGGACGTTTGCATGGTGCACTAATGTCCTGGCAGTTTTTCAAGTTCGAAACAAGGAATTTGGAATTTTGACTCTCTTAACACATGTCCTAACAGTCATATTTCAAATGTAACAACTTTTCTTTTCCCTTGCATGCATTAAAAACCCCTTTCTTGCTCTCATTTAGGGTTGGAAGTCATTCATTCAAGATTTCTTACCACTTGCTCCATCTTTGAGTTCTCTTCATCCTTGATAGCAACATTCTCACAAGCAAAGCCATGCTAGACTAAGGTCCTTCGACTAGCAACAAATCTCAAGCAAGCACTCAACGGTGCGTCCATGTGCTCCAGAGAGGGTCTAGACCCGTGGGTAACACTCTCTCTCTTTCTCACTTTCCTTTCCTACTTGTTTATACTATCTTATGGTATGGGTTCTACTCTTGAAGCAGGTTTTACTTTCACCACATGCTTTGTTTACTTCATTTACACTCCTTTCCAACTTTGCTATCCATGGAGGTGGGAACACCAAAATGGGGGTCTGAATGAGGTAGGCCCCTATACAGCCCCAACCTTTTCCCTTTGTTCTTTTATGTGTAGGTTGCAAAGAGGATCTTGGAGTGAAGATTCAAATGTCCTATAAAAAGGTAAGCTCTCTCCAAGTCCCCTTGTGTTTGTTATAGTTTTCGGCTTCCTGTTTGTTTATTTCATTCAGTACATCCTAGATCTGAGCTTAGAAGTGAAACCTAGTTCTGTTTGCTTGAGCTCCTAAGCCCTCTATTGCTTAGGATGCCAACACATCTTTTAGATGATAGTGCATCATGTTAGCATCCTAAAATTGTGTTATTGTCTTTTGGCTGAGAGTTCACTCATTTGGGGCAAAAATATCGGGGTTTCACTCTTTCAGGATTTGAAGTAACTTTCTCTGAAACACAACTTGAGTATACTTTTCCACATTTTCGATAAATTGCTTATGCTGAGGTGTATAAGGGAAATTTGTTCCTTGGTGATCTCTTGAGAACAAAGAGACCCGTGTGCAGTGAATCCCTCTTATATCACATCAACATATTAACCAAGATCATAGAATCCAATTCACAAACAATCTTGTCCCACCCCAAGGCATAAGCCTTCTCTAGAGCAGTATGTATAGCAAGAGCCTCCATAAAATTATTAGTTTAGTTCCCTTTATAAATGGAGAAGAACACCACAATGCCAAAATGATCTCTCCCAACTCCTCCAATCCCAGCTTGCGTAGGATTTCCCCTGGAAGACCCATTTGTATTAATCTTCAAAACACCAACAAGAGGAGTCCACCTACCTTCTCATTGAATCTTCCTTTTGGGGTTCTTCCTCATATTGAAGAAGAAGCCTTCAACCCATTCACATACATGCCTAATCTCTGCATCACCCCCACCTACCTAGGATCACTAGGAGCAACCACCTCACACTTAGCATAGATGGTCTCTTGAAGCATGCTAATAACCCTCTACTAGATCTGTTGAACATCTAAGGCTTGATCTTGAAATATCCTCCTATTCCTTTCTAACAAAGTTTGCTAAAGGATGCAAGAGGGCCCTATATTCCAAGCCACCTAAAGAAAAAAAATCCTTAGCAGGTGATCTCCCCATAGTCCTCCAAAACTCCACTAAAGATGAAGCATGAACACATGTCGCACGTCTACCTCCAGGCCTCCCGCCATCAATGCCACATGAACCTAGCCAAGGAGCATTGAAAAATAAATGTGAAGAAGATTCCTCACCACTACCATAAAGAGCACAAATCAATGACCCCTGAAAGCCCCACTTTCTCAGATTCTCCCAAGTGAGACACTAATACCAAGCCACAAGCCACATGAAGAAATTGCATTTAGGCCATGAAAACTTGTTACAAGAATTTTTTCACCAAGGGACTTCCTCACCCCCATATTTTTGCCTACCCAAAACTTGGTACCCAGTTGCCATAGAGAACACCCCCCTTAGATCATGACTCCAAGCTAGAGTATCATCCAAAAGTAGAGAGCTGCAAGGTCGACCTACTAAGATTCAAGAAAGCTCCTCATGATCCTCAACAGAACCTCTTGGTGGCCATTCTTGAGGTACCTTCCACCTAGCCACTTCTCCAACTCCCAACTACTCACTAACTTTGAAATTCTCTACCTTATCCCAACTAGCCTCCAAAAAGATAAGGGTTAAATTCAAAAGGTGTAGGTACATGGACAAGATCAGGGGAATCCCATCCCAAGAATCAAACTAGAAGAGGGCCCTATACCCCTTATTACAAATCCAAAACAATCCCTTCTTGATTATATTATCCCCTCTCTTGAGAGTATCCCAAATCATAGATCCCCTACCAACAACACCATATCTTGACACATCTATTGGTTCCCAAATCAACAAGTTGCAAAACCCTAAAAGTATGCCAATTTTTATAATTAGGTTTTACAAGTGAATTGGCCAACGAAAAAAATCAATCAAAATGATTAGAATTCCTTGCACTTTAGGCTCTTCTATGCCCAGGTGGGTATTACCTTGTGTTCACCACTGAATGTTAAATCCTCAAGACTGATTAGTGAATGTTGAGAAGATTGTGAATTTTATGCATTATTTTCAATAAAATCATCCTATTCAATCTACTTCAAAGTGGCATATGATTTTGAATTAGATTTTCCAACTACAAATACCTCCATTCCTACAACATAAAATTTAAATTGGATTTTAGAATATGATACAGAGGATGGTTTTGGAAAATGAATTGATCAGTGCCTTTTATGGGTAACAAAGTCATAATTCAAATTGATATGTGTCTTCCTTTTGGGTATAACTCAAATTACTTGGCACAATCTTGCTTATGACTTGTATAAATGTGCAAAATTGTCTTTTATCAGGTTCTTCTTGTTTATCTAATTGAATCCTCCAAATTACTGTGACCTATTCAAAGGAATTTAATTCTTTCTTGAAGAACCCCTATTAAACATATCACACAAAATATGAATTGTGTTTTAACAAACTAGACATATGCTTGATATGCTAATTTAAATAACAAGGAGAAAACAAAGTGGAGACAACCAAGTAAAATTTTATCAATGATATTCAACAAGTAATTGACAACCAAAATTCAGACACTAGAGAAAGTAGCTTTCAATTGATATGCTTTAGAAAGCAGGCCTTTATAATGTCCTTTCCAAAATCCAATCCCCCCCGTCCAAAAAAGAGAGTTCCCCATGATCTTGGTTTTGTTCTTATAGGAATGAAGGAAGCAACAAGCTTCAGACTGTTCACATTCTAAAAATTGACTTTTTGTATTCCTATCCTTTGGTATGACATTCTGCAATATTTGTTTAGTTTCTTGCCCCCTTGTACTCAATTTGTTTTCATCTCCGTTCATTCCCATGTCTTTGTCAACGTCCACCATTTTGCTTTTTTGCTCAGGCATTCCCGCGCTCCTCATGTGAAACCCTACTTTTGTCTTCACTGTATGAAAGAGTCCTATATTGTACTCTTGTTGATATTCATCACTCTCCTCGATAAATGCCTCGACATTTTTCTTTTCTTTATCTTTCAAGGCTTCAAAGGGACTATGAAATAACTTTCGACATACTAAAAAGCTCGTCATATCAATACTTTCAAAGTCGGAGTCGTGAATGCTATTATTTTGATGCACATCGCTTCATCAATGGGACTCAAAACTATCTCCTCCCGAAATGTCATTATGTCTTTGATGATGCTTACGCTGTCTTCATACAAATCATTCTATCAAAGGGACTTTAAATTGACTCCCACTAATGTAATGTAGTCTCCTTGATAGTGGATATGCCTTTTTCATGCAAATTGTGTTATCAAGGGGACTCCAACGTAACTCTTGCCAATAAGTTCTAGTCTCCTTGATGGTGTTCATGCCTTACTGACTTCCTACTACAACATCGCAATACTCAAACAAGACACGAGTTAGGGTAACAACATACATGTATGATGGAAGATGTCTTGGGAAAAGGTATAACATGAATTTTGGACCTGGAAAATGAATAGTACAAGGGTTAGAACTCTTTTAATGGACTCCTAGAACTAGGGTTTGACAAGCATTGAATGTAGACTAGGTGAAAATTTTCTAGTCCTAACAACATCAACGCTTGCCACACCTCTCAAATACTTAGAAGACAAGATCCTAGCCCAAGCTTGGTCCTAATTTATGCACCACCTCCAATAGAGATTTGTAGCTAGGGCATGTCCAATAAGAACAACTTGCAGCAACCCAAGTCCCCCTTCCTACTTTGGTCTACAAATATCCTCCCACTTAACCAAACTCCACTTTGTAGAACCCATATACCCTGCCCATAAAAAATGTCTATAGAGAGCATCCAATTCCTTGATAAAACTTAAGGGAGCCACTTGCACCATGCATCTATAAATAGGCAGAGCTTGGACCACCGATTGCGGTAACACCATTCTGCTTGCAAAAGAGAGCCACTTGATAGTCCAATGGTTGATTTTACCACAAAACTTATCAATAACATTTTGCTAGGTCTCTTGAGGTAAAGGCCCTCCTGAGATAGGTATACCCAGATACACAAGGAGGAGAGACTTGATTTGAAACCTGGGAATCCAAGCTATTCTTGACTAAATAAGAGGAGGGGTGTTGAAAAAGAATATGGAAGACTTAGCTTTGTTTATTTTATGATCTAAGGCAACAAGGTAAATATCCAACACCCATATGAAGTTAATAGCTTCCTTGATCTTGGAAACTCCCAACAAAGCAGTTCATCCACAAACTATAAATGAGATTGAGTCGAGAGTCCAAAATTCAATTCCAATCGATAATAAGCCCTTGCCACACATGATCTTTTAGAATTCTTCCCAACCCCTCAAATAATATAATAAATAAGTATGGTGAAAGGAAATCACCATGTCACAGAGCTCGGGAAACCCCAAACAAATCAATGGGCTCTTTGTTAATCAAAATCAAGTACTTGACATTGATGTAACACAACTCATTAACCTCTCGATCCAATCATTACCAAACCCAAAAGCACTAAGCACTTTTGCAAAAAAAAGACCATCTCATCTGATCATAAGCTTTAGCCGTGTCCAACTTCATGAACATATCCTTTTCCTTAGAGCTTGCCATTGAATAAATGACTTCAGTAGCTATAACAACGCCATCCAAAATTTACCTTCCTACCACAAAACCACCATGCTCTTCTAAAATAACTATGTTGAGCCATGAATTAATTCTCTCCACAATTTGCTTGGAGATGATTTTGTAAACCACATTGCAAAGAGCAATTTACCTAAAAAAATCCAGAGAAGTAGCCCATTATCTCTTGGGGATAAGCACAAGAAAAGTAGATTTCATAGCTCTCAACATCTGTTTGTTTTTCTGAGACTCCTACACAACCACCAATAAGTCATAGTTGATAATCTCCCAAAACTATTGAAATAATTCTATAGGAAACCCATCCAGACCGAGGGCCTTGCCTTTCTTCATTTGAAAAACAACCCTCTCAAGCTCATCAAGAGAGATAGGGCTATGAAGCATCTCATTCATCTCATTAGAGACCATAGGGGGAATAC
The DNA here is from genome assembly GCA_007258455.2 of Sequoia sempervirens. Lineage (NCBI taxonomy): Eukaryota > Viridiplantae > Streptophyta > Pinopsida > Cupressales > Cupressaceae > Sequoia > Sequoia sempervirens. Next base: position 61,937,819 of record VDFB02075321.1, on the reverse strand, counting down.
AATTCAAGATATGATTCTCTTCCTTTGTTACAATGGGGGAGTCCTCCTTGAAGAGAGAAGAATAATATTGGATAACCTCTTTCAAAATATCAGGAAAGGAGGATAGCTGGACTCCATAGGAGGACACCAATGAAGATATCAAATTCCCAAGCCTTCTTTCTTTAATAGAGTTAAAGAAGAAAGTAGTGTTCCTATCCCCCTCCTAAAGCCAATCAATCTTGGATTTCTACTTCCAATAAATCTCCTCATGCACCTCTCATTACTCTAATTCCTTCAATGTCACACCTACTTCTCTAAGGGAGTCCACTGTAAGCCCAACATCCTGAATCTGTCTGGTGATCACATCCAAGAAGTTCTGAGATGCTGCTTTAGCCAAAAAAATATTCCCAAAGCACTACTTATTCCACTTCTTAAGCCGGAGCTTCACAAATTGAAGTCTTTTAACAAAGGAGTACAAGTTGTACCATGGGATGGCATATGTTCCCACCACCAATCTTTCACCAAATCCAACAATAACGGCTCTCTCAACCACATAAGATGAAACTTAAAACAAGGTTTCTTAATGGTACCTAACACAAACGTTGAGAACTTGATAGGCCAATGATTAGAGCCCCTCTAGTCCAAAATCTCTAAGCTGCTCTTCCATCTATTACCAACCCAAAAATAAGATACCAAGAACCTATCTAATCTCTCTGAAATAGCCTCCTCCCCACATCTCCTGTTACTCCAAGTATACATACCATTCCTTGGCTTGATATCAACCAAATTAAGGAATTAGAGGGCTCCAACCTAGCTACTCATCCCTTATTTTCCTCCAAACTGATAACAACATTAAAATCTCTTGCCATAATCCATAGAAATAAAGGGGCTAGAGATCTCACATGCTGAATGTAAGCCCAAAGACTAAATTTTCTAGGAAAATCTATTGAAGCATAAACATTGGTGAGTAAGAAAAATTCCCCAAAATAAAAACTAGAAGCGACCATTGACAAAGAATGTCTACTAGAAGCCCACCAAAGAGAAGAAACCTTACACGGATCCCAAAAGCACACAACCCCTCCAACTCTACCTTGTGCCCCAATACAATGACACTGGCCTCTCTTCCACAACTTTGAAGCTATGCTAAACATTTCTTCAACATAAACCTTAGATTCCTGAATAAACAAAACATTAGGAGAATGCACTCTAATTAATTCAAGAACAACCTTTTGTCTAGGGATTTTGTTCAACCCCCTTGCATTCTAAGAAAGAACTATCACTTTTGAGGGGTAGCAAAGTGTGAATCAATAGGCTTAACTAACCTCGAATCCACTAATTTCTCGCCCATAAGCTTCATTTTATCCCGATCCTTTTTCCTCCCCACTTTAGGGGTCTTCTATGTGGCCCCCTTTTTAAAGCTCTTCTATTGTAAGCCTAAATGAGGTACAAGTTTACTGCCTTTACCAAGAGTTGGAACCTCCACCTCTAGCCTCAAATTAGGAGTATGCAAGCAAGAGTCTACTGCCAACTCTCGACCCTCAGAAGGCCCCAACTCACAAGAGACAACAAGTGCTTGATTCGTGACCATTTGTGACTTCAGACTACTTGATTTGGCACCTTCCCTTGCAGCCATCAACTCCTCCCCCAAATTAATTATCCTTAAGATTAAACCTTTTGGGATTCCCTCTAGAACATCTAACTCTTCCAGGGCCTCAAAGCGGTGATAAGCCTCATCTCCCTGTTTGTCTTTGAGAGACCTCTTTAGGCCCCTTTCTTTGTTATATGACTTTATCAGAATAAAGCCATCTTTTTTCTATACCTTCTTCTAGCACTGTTGATTTCCCCTTATCCTTTACTTGCTCTAGGAGGGATGTAGCTTTGGTTGGAGCATTATTGTTTGGTTTCCTCGAGGGGTTAACTTTAGGGAATTTCCTATGTAGATGCCCGTACTCATGACAAATCCGACACTGAAAAGGAAGAGCTTCATAATCAAGCTGTTGAATGAACACAATTTCTCCAATCAAAATCTTTAATGAATCTGATAAAGGGTTATTTAAATCAATTTCAATACAAATGCAGCATAGGAAATTACCTTCTTGTCTAATGTATGTTGCATCAGACCAACTGGCTTTCCCAACAACAAAACTATCATGTGGAAGATATCATTTCTCCAAAACTCCAACAACAACCACGAAAGCCGAACCCATACATGAACCCTTGATGGAAGCTCCTTAGTAGGATTAAATCATATATACCAAGGTTTAATAAACAAACCCACTTGGTTGTAGAAATAGGGCCCTACTCATAGACCTTATTGTGATTTTCTAGGTAGGAAAACACCACAATGAAATAATTATTCATTGTTGGCATTACCTCCATATCACCCTCCGGGTTCCACGTACGATGAGTCCACGATTCTAGGAAGTAGAGTGAGACTCGAGTCCCCATAAACTTATAAATTAGAGCATGGTTGCATATGTAGCTAACATCCTCCGCTACCAACTCCTGTTGAACCACTAAAATTGGCTGAGAAATACTCTGTTCTAGGCAACCATTCACTTTCAAGAACTGTTGCCTCCCCATTTGGGACGAGCCTTCACCATTCATAGTATTGTTTACAAATTTTACCGCATTAGCATGTATAGAGAAGGGAGGATCAACCCCAAAAGAGCCTCACTAAAAGACATATTTTCCTTAAAACCCAAATCGTCGCTTGTAGCCATACCCCAACATTGAATTGCACAACCCCCTTCCCCAATCGAATCACCACCCAAACCCACCCCAACATGCAACAGGCTCAACCCCCACCAAACCCACTCCATAATCCATACCCTACCCACATGCTGTAGCAAAGCCTACACACAAAAAAGCGCCAAGGATAAGCTGCACAACTAGGGCCTACGATCCCTAGCTCGCGCAACCAAAGAAAACCCTCGTGACACCATTCTCAAAATTAGATGTTCAATTCTATGGGCATAGTTTTAAGTTGTCCAAACTATCCTATTTTTTTTAAAAAATGTAGTCTACTCTATTTTAGCAATCTAACTTTTTCCTAAGTAATATGGGGGGAGAACCCAATAGTTGAGCACCCTAAAATCATGCCTCTCAAAATTACACATGGTGATTTTAAATCACTTATAATTTTGTTATAATTTAGCTTATTTGGCAAGGCCATTGCTTATAATTGAGGTTTCAAGTCCACATTATTAAATATAATGCAACATCATCATGCTTTCTTGTTGAAGTGTCCAAGAATGCCTAAAAAATAGGGTAGACCTGCATTAAGTTACAATAGTTATGCATTAATCAATGTTTTGTTGGTTCACCCATAACATGTCACATGATTTGTTTGCTTTTTAGATCTAAATAATACATTTCTTTCAATTATGAATATTCATGATCAACACTAACAACTGATCAAGTGCTAAAGTTTCTAGATTTAAACTGTGTAAGTTTTTAAATCAACATTTTGGATCAAACTCCATGATCCATCACCAGGATGATTTTTATGCAACAAGAGGGAAGGATGATTTGATTCTTCTCTCTTGTTGAATACAAATCATTCTGATGATGGATCATAGAGTTTGATCTGAAACGTTGATTTCCTTCTCTCTTGTTGCATACAAATCATCTTAATGATGGATCATGGAGTTTGATCTGAAACGTTGATTTAAAAAACTCACACAGTTTAAATCCAGAAACTTTAACACTTGATTATCATAGACCGTGGAAACTTGATGTTGTTAACGAACAACTAAATCAACAAATAGTGTCGCAACTATTGAAACATGCTCCCTAACATTCAAAAAAAGCTTTTCTTTTAAAAATATATAAATAAAAAAGATATTTTTGATTACTTTAAAACTTTCTATGATGATAAGCATCGTACATATTTCTCCGCACCATTTTCAAATCGACTAAGACATCCATATAAATCTATTAAATGATGAATAGGAAAAAGTATTTTTCTTAAATTATTATTCCACTTGGGACATCTTTCTTAATCCCACTCACAAAGGCATTAGTATAAATTACAAAATAAAATGGACACCTGTTCGGATTATGTGGACATTAGTATTCAAATAATAATATTAGACTTTATTTAATAAAAAATAAATTCACAATCTATTAAAAACAAATCCTTCGTTTCTGGGAATATTCAAACACGTGCACCGTGTATTACAGTTGAGAAAATAATGAATCCTGAAAAATGGTCATTTTCCCATCAGAAATGGCTTAGAATAATATGCTAACTACGTCAATTCAGAGTTTTGAAGCCGCCGGTACAACGATCGAAACTCCACACGCAATTCGGGCAGAACAAAATTTGAAGTCAAGAAAGGGTGAAAATTTGAAGGAAATGTTCTGGAACAGTAAATTAGGAACAATAAATTTGGGTGGTCTACGCGGGAGAAATAGTCAGCTGGATTCAACGGGTTTTGATCCGTGACCCGCTCTTCGATTTGAAATCGACGCGGAGGGTTTTGAATTCCTGACTTTTTATTTTTCTGAAATAGAATACTTTAAATTGCTTTCATTTGGACAGGAGAATCTGCAGGACAGGTTAGCATTCCTATCTGGCTTGTTTTTCGTTACTGATAAACTTGTAAAATCATAGTGGAGCTCAAAGGATATCTTTTGATTTAGCTTAGATGAGGGTATTTGTTGTGTTGCATTAATATTACCCTGAACTTAGTAACCCTTTTCCAATCATACCGTATCACTTTGAGTATTAAGGATTAACATATCCTTTGGGGATTTGACGGTATTAAACCCCATTAAAAATATGTGGCTAGTTACCAGAAAGCTCTTGAAGTTACATTTTTCTGATGAGAGAATGAAGTTTCGCATATTGAATTGGATCCTGGAAAATTTCAGCAAAAAGCTTTCTTTCTGCATAAATTGACTTTCTCCCATTTTGCCAAATAAGCCTTCTGACGCAAATTTTATAGAACTGAATATCCGAAATACATGAATCTATTGAAGTGCCTGATTGACTGGGGTTCAACAGTTTGTGTAGGAAGCGATTTAGTTTTTTTGTTTATCTGAGAAAAAATTGAGTCGTTCCAGGGTTCATGAGAGGCCTGGAAAATGTGCGCGGATCCTTTACTAGCCGGAATTATGCAGAGAATATGGAAATCAATCGACGATACGAAGAGGGCCGTCAACGACATTGTTGTAGGGAAGTCCAATTTTCTAATGCTGGCATTTTATCTAATCCAGCTGGGAGAATTGCTGGAGGGTTTATCAAAAGAAGAGGAATTCGTCATCGCCGACTCTTCCCAGGCATCGTTACAGGGCACGGCAGATGTTTTAGAGGGTATAGTTGCCTTTATGAATCATTGCAGGAACAGAAGTCGCATCTTTCTTTTGTACAAGTGCAATGAAGTTGTCAAGGAAATTACAGAGCATGTCCAGAAAGTTGTAGAATGTTTGGCTCTGATACTGCAGGAAAATGATAAAATTTCTCTTTCTATGAAAGATGAAATAATCGCGATGCAAAGTAAGTTGAGTTCAGCACTATTCTTTGCAGAGCCAGAGCATCAGAGAATAGCCAAGGAGATGTCCGAATCTCTCGCAGGCAATCAATCTGAGGAGATTGACGCAACAGGTCAGGGAATATTTTACAGTTTTTTTTCCATTTGGTTTTGTACAAAATTTTTACAAATAGAATTTTCAATTAGCGAACTTTAGCTTGAATTTTCATATAACATTAAATATAGTTATTAGATTTCTCCCATATTTCCAATACGTGGCAAATTGCTGCCCATAACTTAAGGGAATAGACGGTGGCATTGGGATACAATATTTAACTGTTATGGCATATATTCGAGGTGTCCTCTGTTTATGAATGTTAAGAATGTAATGCAACCTCAACCCATACCGTCTATAACCTCACTCATGAGGGCATGTGGAAAAAAAGGTGGTATAACAGTTATGGCATATATTTGAGGTGCCCTCTGTTTATAGATATTAAGAATGTGATTCAAACTTATCACACACTGCCTATTACCTCATCTAGGATTCATCTATAGAAGGTAAAGGTTCTTTCTTACATCACAGGAAAGCCAGATGCTGATATGACATATGAGATCCCACTTGTGGGAGCTCACAAGGAGATTTCTTTCCATTTATCTTCTATATTGTTCAAATTTTGTATCCTTGTTTCTGAATTTAGTACCAATTGACTGCATGACCAAGCTTGAGAGTAAAGTGAACCTTTTTAATCCACCCACACTTGGAGTGCATGTGCAACTTACGTAAACGTTTTTAATTACCAAATATTTCAGATTCTGCTGGATATCTGGTGTTGGAGGCTGCCCACATGCAGTTCAAGGTTGCCCCAATTTCTACAATTCATCAAATTTATTAAGGCAACATGCCTTTTCGTGTACATGCATCTGGCAGCCAGACAGGATATTTGGCCTTGACATTGTGAATGTTTTTTATTTGGTAGATAAGTGAGGGTTATATTAAGGGCTTCTCACCCAAAGAGTTTTGAAAAATGAGTACTTCAAAGCGCTCTTAAATCAAAATGAGATACCAATAATACAAAAACGTACTAACAAACAACCGTTGTAGCTATACTATAACAGCCACATCAATGCCGACTTTACATACATACTAGCTAGCATAGAGCATATTAAATGGTGAGAAAAATATACTTGTATGAAAAATTAATTTCTTATTTTCTGCAAGTGCACTATTTTCTTCAGGAAATTTACAAAAATCAGATTTATCAGTTACCAAAATTAGTTAAATTTTGTTGTAAATCTTTTAGAAAATTATTTCAACCACTAAATTTTAAGGGGAATCAATAGTAATTTAATGTTTTATATCAATTATCCTATGATGCAGGGTTTGTACCCACAGGCCCCGAACCTGGTTCTGGTACACACCCGGTTCGGGTTCGTCTGTGGGTACGTGCTGGGTACGCACAGGGTGCGTGCCCAGCACTGTGGGTTCACCAGGGTGTGCGGGTGTGCGCACCCTGGCGAACCCACAGTGCTAGGCGCACATCCTGTGCGCACCCAGCACACACCCAGCACGAACCCAGCGAACCTTTGATGATTGATGACTTAAATGTGTGCACCTCTGTGAGAAACGTGAATGAGAAGTCTGATATACTTCCTCTAGGAATGCACAGGTATAGAACAGTCTAATATAATAGATTTATTTTGTAAATCAGACATCATTGATGATCATAATACTGCTGTTTCTCAGTATTACCAGTCTGAAATCTGAATGTAGTTTATTGCTCTTCCTTCCTGAGTCTCAACACCATATAACAGGGTAAACAGTAATGCCAAACAGTCTTCAAGGACCTGAAATTACAATTCTAGTTGTGCTTAGTCTGCTCAGATCAGTATAAATGTAATGATCAGATTTGGGATAATCAGATTTATACATTCACTGTTTATGAAAGCATATTCTTATCATTTGCTTCATGCCATGATTTAAGTTTGATAGAAATAGAATATCCAACAAACTGGTAAAACAATCGCAAAAACATCGTTCATCTTGGTAGAGACTTCACATTCTCTAATTTTTCACATAAGGAAAATCAATTGAATCATGTTTCATGAACTACATTTTGTAATTCAGTAATTGTGATGATTTCCATTGGAATAGTGAACAGAGACGTATATGATTTCATTGATATGGCTTATTTGAATATTTTTCAACTATCAATTGTCATTTAATATTTATCTTTAGCATTTGGCATTGTTCAATGATCAAGTATCATACTATGCAATGATTTAGACTTTTAGTTTTACAATTCTGTATATTTCTCTTATTTTTTTGTATATATATATATATATGCACACACACACATGTACCCATACGTACCCAAACCCCTAAAAAAATTTTTCACGTACCCACGTACCGGGTTCTCGTACCCGCACCCGTCCCCGAACCCGAACCGGTAACTTAGCAATTATCTCATCCTGGAATGCTGATATTTGTTTTTTATAAAATGGATAGATTTTTTCAACTAATTTCATACTTTGAAAAAAGTTTTCAGTCCTTTGATGTTTTTCCTATAACAGGTTTACTGCGTCGAATTGCACAAGTCTTGAATGTACAGCCATTTGAGGCTTCAGAATTAAAGCACGAATTAGAGAGAGATATAGAAGCAACTAGAACAGATGGATGCCTTTATGCATTACTAGAGTCTGCCGCTGTTCTTGATGATGTTAGAAAATTGGCAGCTGAAGATTCTTCTGCTGGCCCTGCTGATGACATGGCTATTCCCAGCTCTTTTTACTGTCCCATTACTGGCCAGATCATGGAAGACCCTGTGATGCTTGTAGAAGCAGGTTACACTTATGAGAGATATGCAATAACAGAATGGTTTGAGAGAGGCCACAAAACTTGCCCCGACACTGGAAAAGTATTAGAGAGTCTTGAACTTGTTCCGAATTTACAGCTAAAACAAAACATGGAGGAAGTATTTAACAAGAAACGCCAGAAGACAATGCTACATGCTATTAACCAAATCAGAGCACAAGAAAGTCCCCAAGAGATAGAGGAGGCTGTCAATACTTTGAAGCAATTGATGGATGTCCATCCCAAGTATAAACGCCTGATTGTAACTTTAGATGGGATTAGGCCTTTGGTTGACTATCTCAAACCCGCTGAACAGCATTTGAAGGAAAGGCTATTCAGGATTCTTTTCTTTATCGCTGCTTTGGGAGATGAATATAAGGTAAGCCTTGTATCAAATGCCCCTTTGTATTGTTTTTCTACTTCCTTGTTTCTCTGGTTCCTCTGCTTGTTTGCATCCCACATTTCATAGATAGATGAAGTAAGAGAAGTTTCAGATAAATTCTTCTCATTTTAAATTTTTTTATAGTTCTCTTTTCATGCTTAGGTGTCAAAGTGTAAACCATTTGCAGTCACACTTAAAATGGTGAATATTACCAGTGATAGCAGTTGCAGGTGGCAGGTATACCGTCAGCAATTATAAAATTTGTCTATGCTTGATCTTTGGTGATACAATTAATATTATTACAGTTGCTTGGTGTGTTGTAATAAAAGAGTAGGCTTGTCAATGTATAGTTGAAAAGCCACATCTCAATTCCCCCCTCACAAACCCTTCAAATCTCCTCATGGCTAAAACCATAGTTTGCAGACTTGGACTTGGAGAGTACTTGGCAAGCCCAAAATTTTTGACTTGGTAAAAACTTGGGAAAAACTCGATGACTTCAAAAATACTAAAATTTCTTAAAAAAACTCATTTTGTTTTGCAAAATTCAATTACAAAATGTATCAAACGAGTCTAGAAAACCATGAGGAAGTGTTTTCTATTAAATTTGATTCTTGAATACATATGAATTACAAAATTGCATCATCATGTGAAGCCGGATAGTTGATACAGTAGCTAGCTGCTAATTAATAACTACTATGAATTTATGATGATTGTCTTTGAAAATGGTCATCATAATATCTAGGCAAGTAAAAAATTACAAGTTTTTATAATTTGCTCTTCCCCTACTTAGTGTAAAATTGGGGGATAGAAGGCATGGTCCTCACACTCGATTGTGGCTCACTGCTTGGCATAAAAGATTGGGCATATGGCTCCACCTTGTTAGTAGATGGCAATGACTCCTCCTCCACCATATCAATGTCACCCAATCCAATCTCTCCTGCTTCTGTTGCAGCCACATCCTCTATAGCTTGCCTCTCGAATCAACAATCTCATTCTCTATAAACAAGGAGGGCTAATCATTCGGCATGGTCCAATAACTGTAGAAATCAATTTCATCCAAATCAATAAGTTCCTCTGGTTGGTCTTGCACCTTTCTTGTGCGAAGCTGAAGGTTGTATTGCACAAAAACAAGATCATTGAGGTGTTGTTGAGTCAACTTATTATGCTTCTTCGTGTGAATGACATCAAACAAACTCCAGTTGCGCTCACATCTAGAAGCACTACAAGGTTGAGACAAAATTCAGAGGGATAACCTTTGCAGATTTGGGGTATTTCCACCCCAATCTTCCCACCAAGAACCTGCAAATAAGATATTCAAGTTTTTGTAAATAAGCTATTCTATTAATAATTATAATTTATAACTTGCAAAATATAAGACTTCACTTTTTGTTACTTGGTGTTTGGGTGGTTCTTCCTTGTATAGCTAATTTTGAAGAAAACAACCTCCCCCTAGTTGCCTTATTATTCTACAACTTAGAAATGATGAGGTCTCTCACCTCAATTGTAGGTGTCATCTTCTCAATACATGTGGATAGGCCCTTCATAACCTCCCGTTTAGCATCCGTGAAACTATTAGAGAAGAAAAACTTGGGGTTGAGATAGTACCTTGTTGCATGAATGGGTTGGTAGAGTTGATTGTTCCACATCCAATCAATTATCTCCCAAATAAGGGAAATCCATTTGCATCCCCTCTGTAATAGTTTTTATTGAAGTATTATTGTAATATTTAATGGTCATCTTAGTTGTTAGTTAGTTGTTAGTTTACTTTCAGTTAACTTAGATTGCTTTCAGTTAGTTTTTAGTAACTTTATGTTTTGCTTTAGTTCACGATTGTTTTTTTTAGTAATGTCGTCTTGTAATTTATTATTTAAGGAATATTCCTCTCCTTTGTTAATAACAATAATCAATTACCATTTCATGGTATTAGAGCAGAGGTTATTTTTTGGCGATTTTTTTGGGCAATAAAATTTCGTGGTTTTTTACCTATAAGAAATTTTGAATATTTTTTAAGAAGTTTTTGCCCAATTTTTTAATAAAAATCGCAAGTTTCTTTGCTAGAAAATTCGTGCTAGGTTTTTTGTGCAAAATTGCGGGTTTTATTTTGAGGAAAAACACAACTTTTTTTCTGTGTAGAATTTCAAGGGTTTTTTTGACAAAAAATGCGAGTTTTCTTTCAGTTGAAAATCGCGCCATTTTTGTGCTGAAAATGCGAGGGTTTTTGCAACCTATTTTGTGGGTTTTTTTAGTGGATTCTTTTCAGAAATTGAGGGTTTTTGTTCTTGCGCAACCTGGTGTTTTCATTCCGTGCAATTGGTTTTATCAGTGCTTTTTCACGTGATTTCCCTGATTTTTGTGCGTACAGGCTCTTTTTGACGATTTTTTTCCTGCATAAAAATTGTGGTTGCTGCTAATCGTGGGTCTAGCAAAGCATTTTGTTGTCAATTTAAAAAAAAATCGTGGTTTCATGAGGGTCTTTTCATGTTGTACTTGTTGCTTGACGGGTTTTTGTAAAATCGTGTTTGCAAATTCGCCTAGGGTTTCCACAAATTTTCCTAGGGTTTTTTGAATTTTTTGGGTGATTTTTTGTCAACAAAAATCGTGTGCTTGTTTTGCTGAATATCGTGGAGTTTTGACAGATTTTTTCAAAAATTCGTGGCTGAAGTTGAAGAACTTCAAAATTTTCTAGATTTTTGGACAAAATCGTGGGTTTTCGAACCTCTGTTTTTTTGACAATTTTTTTTTAAATTGTGGGATTTTTGCTAGTTGATCACCTTGGGATTCATGCCAATTGATTAACTCGTTTTTTGTCTTTAAAAAATGGGAGGGGTGGCATCTTTGACCAACGTCATGTTGGAAAGTAGCTAGAGGTTCAATGGTAAAAACTACAACACTTGGAAGCAAATGATGCCACTATCTTCGAGTACTGATGTCTAGATTCGCTTGTTCTGGGTACATAAGCTCGTCCCACCACTGCGAAGATGATGGGAAAGGCCCAGGACAAATATGATGGAAGTAATTGAGAGGCGATTATGCTTCTCAAGTTATCAGTCACCAATGAGATACTACCATAAATACTATTTGGTAAGACTACTGCGAAGATCTAGAAACACTTGAAGGATCTTCATGAAATTTCAGACAAGGGCAGAGCATTCTTCCTAAAAAATATGTTGTTCTCCATTATGATGGATGACAAGATGTCTTTGCAAGATCATCTCATGAAGATCAAAGACATTTGCAATCAATTGGAGGCCATTGGTCGCAAGATGGAAGAAGAGGATATGGTGGTCATCATGCTGGAAAGCTTACCGTGATCCTACGAGCACTTCATCGAAACTCTCAACATTACCTCCACCAATGTTGACCTGAAGTTTGATGACCCATGCAACAAGCTCTTGCAGCAGGATAGGTGGAAGAAACAATTTGGGAGCAACAACGACACTACCAGTGCTGAACAAGTGTTTACTACCAAAGACAATGGCAAAGGCAAGTCCACTCAGCAGAAAGGACAAGGCAAATAAGAGGATAGCTCCAAGAAGTCTATCACATGCCATTACTGTGGTAAGATTGGTCATATGAAGAAACATTGTAGGAAGCGGTTGGATGATTAGAAATCCAACCAGGAAGGGTCTCAATAGAAGGCCCATGTTGCAGAGCATATTGAGCAGAAGGAGTTTGTCTTTTATGCATTCATGGCTAGAAGACCAACAGATTATGGGTAGACTTGGTGTAGTTAGTACAATGACCATCAAGGGAGGGTATTAAAGTATTATTGTAATATTTAATGGGCATCTTAGTTGTTAGCTAGTCGTAGTTTACTTTCAGTTAGTTTTTAGTAACTTTCTGTTATGCTTTAGTTCACGATTGTTTCTTTTAGAAACATTATCTTGTAATTTATTATTTAAGGAGTATTCCTCTCCTTTGTTAATAATGATAATCAATTACCATTTCAGTTTTGGATGGCCTCTTTGGCCTGATCCATGGCCTTGTAAATATATCCCATTGCATTTTTCTCTCCATCCACCAAGCACATAACCCTCACCAACAACTTTGTTACCTACAAAGTACAAAGTAGAAGCAAATTTAAATTACAAGTTGCAATGAAACAAAATACTTTTAAAGTTTTAAAATAAAGGATTCAAGCTGAAAATTAATTTAAGTTTGAAGTTACCTTGACAATATCTATAAAACTAATTTTGCGATCCTTTCTTTATCGGCCTTCTTTGAATAACTTGAGTCTACCCATGTTTGATTCATAAACATCTGCTTCAAGGGAGTCAATAAACTAGAAATACTTTGCAACATTAGAAAATTAGTTGCAAACCTTGTAGCACCTGATTGCACAAGCTTCTTCCCCTTGGTGTGATCTTTCATCAAGTGAAAAACCAATGGGTGATTATAAATATATTTTGTTATGTCTCTTGCTTTTTTTACAATTGGTCGCACCCAATCAATTTTGCCAATGTCCTCCAAAAGAAGGTCAAAGCAATAAGCTACACAAGGGGTCCAAAAAAGTGTTTGATGCCTCTCTTGAAGGAATTTCCTAGCTGTCACATATGTCGTTGCATTGTCAGTAACAACTTGGACAACATTTTCTATGCCCATCTCTAAAACAACCTCCTCCAACATAAAGCTCAATTTTTTTGCATTCTTTATTATGTTGAAGATATCGACTTTAGAAAAACCAACTCATCATTTGAAGCCACTAAAAAATTGAGAGTATGCTTCCTTCTATTTGTCCATCCATCTGAAAGAATTGTGCATCCAAACTTTTGCCAATTCTTCTTTTTCACAAATTGTTTTGCATCTACAATAGCATATTGGAGCAACCTGCCATCTAAATATTTTGGAGAGGGTGCCTTGTTCCCCTTTCTTGCAAATGTCTATGCTGTCACCAAATACTCCCAATATGAACCTCTTGCCACATTGAAGGGAAGGTTGTTATAATACCAAAAATTTGCACAAGCCTTATATGCTTCTTTGTGCACCTCCTTGTTCCACCTAGTAGCTTCCAATGAAGGTTGTGCTCTTGGTACATTTCTAGGCACAAAAAACCCCTGCAACTGAACTTTGCTTGAATTGGATGAGGATGAGCCACGTATACGTGGACTGCGACTAGAGCCCACAATGCCTTGCATATCCACATCAGATTCTCTTGACAAATTAGGAGCAATGGCTTCTTGTATGGCTTCTTGTGCCTTTGCCCTCTCCAACTTTTTTTCATCTAGTGTTGCAAAAAGGGCCATCATCTCTCGTTTCAGCTCTTTAGGGGTTGCTTCACATGGCTTGGCATCATGGCAAGGAATGCTCGCAAGATGGTATTTGAGGTGATTGATGCCTCCACTAAGCTTTTTCTTGTACCAAGTACAAATAACATACCCTTGTATTGGTTCCACTATGCTATATTTCCAAGTGGGGTCACGACTTCTAGGGGGTCTCCTTCCAATGGGTTGACTTGCACTTGCTGAGTTTGAACCAGATGCAAAGCTGGATGCCATTGTGATTATATATTAAACTGCAATATCGATAACAACAAAAAATAGTGGCTAAAAAGATATAACAATTTGAATTTGTGTTGGGCTGGTATATTTTGAAGAAGACAAAAACAAACAGCATAGGGTAGACCAAGACCAACTTTCATAAGGAAGAAAGCAACATAGAGTAGCATGTTAGAATTGTGATAGATAAAATTTTGGACCTGTTTGTAGTGTGGATTTGTTCACTCACCTTGATGATAGGGGGGGTGTGGGGAGCACCCCTTTCAACAAGGGTTCGGGGGCATGGCCCGCTAGGCGAAATTTTGTGTTAATAAAATAAAATTAAAAATTGACATCTCCAAAGAGAAAATCTAGGTAGTTCATAAAAAAAAGCTCCAATGAAAAATTAAAGCATACTAATGAATAACAATTTTGGCAAATTTTGGTCCTTCAACATGTTTTGCAAATTTTGACAATTCAACATGTTTTTCTTCACAGATTTAAATGCTTAGAAAAAAGGGAAAAGAAAATTGAAACTAACTTGTTGCGAATCCAAAATGCTGAAAATTTGTTCTTCAAATCACCTAAAAAATCTTTGTGCTTGCTGCTGTGTGTAAAATGGAGTGGCAAATGCATGGTTTTATAGCAAAAAAAAGGAGTGAAAAATACATTTTAACCTGCATTTAACCAGCATCGATGTTTCTACTTGTGTTTTTTCGTGTTTTACCCACGTCTATGTTTGTCAACATGGTTTTTCCCCATGGACTCACCAAATTTGGGCAAGCGCTTGCAAACAAATGGTGAGTTTTCACCAAAAAATTCTCCCTACAAACTCGCAAGTGAAACCTGTAAAGACTTGCCCCGTAAAAAAACCCGCAAGTACTTGGCAACTCGGTGAGTACTCACAGAGTTTGCGAACTATGGATAAAACCACCTTGTATGAGGTCTCCCAGCAGCTGCTTGATACAAATATAGTCATACAAGATATCAAAAAATTCCTTGATACAAATATAATTGTACAAGATATTAAAAAAATATTTAATGTTGATGTGAACAGTTATTTTTCAAATGTATAGCAAAACAGAATGAACTGTGAAAGCTTATTGTTGCAAACACAAAGGTGTAAAAATTAAAAAATAATAATGATAATAATAAACCCAAAAGTTCCTTGATTGTGTGACTAGGGTGACTTATAAGGAATCGCATGCTCAAAAGCTTTTCCAATGGGGAAAAAGTCTATAGGATGAGGAGCCCAAAGTGGTGGATTGTATTTATTGTTACTCCACCAATAGGTTGTACCTGTGTGAGTGTTCACAAAACTGTTAGTTTTATGATCAGATGTAATGCACAGAAAATTAATTCAAAATCAGACACAATAACATAGCAGATACCCTGGGAAAACCCTCCTCTTGAGGGGAAAAACCCAGCAACAAATATCTCTCTATTATATATCAAAAAATGGCAACAAGTCTCTTTACAATGAGGCCAATCTCAAGGCCAATATGCAACACCTTCACAAGATGCAATGATAACAAGTAATCAACACTTCCTTGTAACTCAGATCTGCCCTTAAGAAATTCACTATCTGCTCTTGATAATTCGCAATCTGCACTTGATTGATCTGCCCTTGAATAATTCACACATGGAAGAGAAGAAATGCTCGAACTTGATTGATGCACAAATGAGTGGAAAGATCTTGTATTTATACAACTTGAAGGAGAGAGGTCGCACCTTTTCATGCAAGGTCGGCCATCATAAAAATATAATTTCAATTTAATAAATACAATTTACAAGGAAGGTCGGCCAAGAAGATAATTACAAAGTTGCCATGTGAAGCGCCTCTTTACATTGAATAATCACATATAAATAAGGAAGTATCAAGCCCGAAGCTGCAATTACATCAACACTTCCTCTTAGTTAGGGAGAAATACTTCCAGTTGCATAAGACACATCACCTTATTGTGATGTCAGAGATCACCTCATCGTGATATCTACCACAATGGCTTCAACCATATGTGGAAAAGAACCGATATCACCTCATTGTGATATCATATATCACCTCATCGTGATATCTACCTCAATGGCTACAACCATATGTGGAAAAGAAACGATATCACCTCATTGTGATATTAGATATCACCTCATCGTGATATCAACCATAATGGCTACAACCATGTATGGTATGTACAAGTGTTCATCACTTGCGTGATGTTGTCACCTCAACATGCCTTTCACCATGGCTCTCCTAGAGGGTGAAGACACAAGTACAAGAAAATCATCACAGACTCTCTCACGTGATGCTGTCATGGAGTCACACACATGACATCCACCATGGCTCTCCCAGAGGGTGGAAACAAGGGCTTTCACCTCAAACTTCTCTTGTAGAGAAGAATGCATTAACAAGGGATTTCACCTCGAACTTCTCTCACAGAGAAGAACTCATTAAAGAGGATCACTGATACTGAGACTCCTTAGTTAGGGCTGTATTCTCCACCATACCAAGCTTATCTTGAAAGTACACAATCTTTATCCTAGAGAGAGGCTTGGTGAGAATATCTGCCGTTTGCTCATCAGTGCTGATATACCTCAACTGTATAGCTTTCCTCAATACCATATCTCTAATATAATGGTATTTGATCTCAACATGCTTGGTTTTATCATGAACACAGGATTGACAGAAAGCTTCACACAACTCTGGTTATCACAATGAATGATAGTAAGCTCCATTGATTGTCCAAACAATCTTGCAAGGAGCTTACGAAGCCACACTGCTTCTCGAGTTGCCACAAAAGCTGCAATATACTCTGCCTTTGTTGTACTCAATGCTATAGATGACTGCTTCTTGCTGCACCAGGAAATCATAGCATATCCCAACTTGAAGCAACATCCAGAAGTGCTCTTCTGAACAGTGACACACCCTGCCCAATCAGTATAGCCATGCAACTCCAGATCCACACCTGAAGAATATCTCAATCCATATCCAACTGTGCCATGCAAATATCTCAGGATATGTTTTGCTGCAACAAGATGTACCTGCCTTGGTTCACACATGAACTGACTAAGTGCACTCACTGCATAGCAAATATCAGGTCTAGTGTTAACTAGATACATCAAAGATCCAACCAACTGCCTGTACATCGTAGGATCCGCCAGATCTGAACTAGCTGCAACTCTTACAAGTTATGCAAGTTGGTCTCCATAGACGTAGACATGGATTTGCAATTCATCATACCAAATCTCTTCAAGATGTTATTAGTATACCTCCCTTGACTTAGAATCATCTCATCAGGCTTCTGCCATACTACTAAACCAAGGAAGTAGTGCATGAGACCAAGATCCTTCATTTCAAGCTCAGAAGCTAGGTCCTTCTTGCATTTGATAATGAGGTGATCTTCTCCAGTAAGAAATAAATCAACATAAAGAACCAAGATCAACTAGATTACCATCTTCTTCAGGATCAATAGGCCCCCTCTGAATCTTCAAGTACTTGCATCAACCTTCTAACCTCTTCGTCCAAGATTGCCTGCAACACTTGACTTAGAGAAATGTTTTCCCGCGCACACCTTTGGTACTGTAGAGAGTTTAGGATTGTCCTCCTCGACCTCATCCCAGATCGCTCTATTCTAAATAGGTTTGTGGAGCTACCAATGACAAATCCAGATGACAGTCTTGAGCAATTCTAATCTCAGCAGTTGAAGAGGTTCTCCAAGGATTTAACACTCGGCCTTGCAACATTGCAACCTTCACTTCTTCTCAGTGAGTCACAAAACTCCCTCTTGATCCTTGCTTTAGAGATTGCAAAGAAGACTTCTAGAAGTGAATTCCCTCTAGCCACCAACTCAGTCCCATAACTGCAAGTTGTGATTCCATGCTTGATCATTTCTTTGGTCGGCATGACTTCCTCATAAGATGCCTCAAGCTTTTCATCACTAAGCAATCTCTCATCACCTTCTTGCTCTTAGATCTGTCCTGAAAGCATTTTAGAGAGAGATTACTAACCGTTTATAATTATCCAAAGAAATATCAAGGCTAGAATCATACAAAGTTTACTATCTCAGGTTATAGCATGAATACATAAGAATTTATGAACAATATTAAAACATGAATAAATAAATCAACCTAAAGAGAAATATATCAAAAAATCAGAATGAAGGAATAAAGAAACTTATCTTTATTGAATTTTGATATAACTCTTTCTTCCGTCTTTTACTCCTCTCGAGAGTGCTAAACTCATCACAACAAAAGACAATCTGAACAATTACAAATTTCTTAAATGCATTATGCAGTTAGCATGTAGAACCAACTCTCTCCAAGAGTTCAAGGCTCTATCACAGTTCATGCATTAGAGAATGATATTGATGTGACCAACTAATCACCATTGAAATTGCAACTAATCACCATTGAAATTGCAATTCTCTTTTTATTTCAGAGTCACTCAGAAATCTTCACAACCGGCATGAAATAACTTGCAATAAATGAAATTTTCAAAGGATCTTATGCTAGCGAACACAATTCAAGAGAAACCACCATCTCTCTTTACTAATTACAAGATCCAACTAAATGATATAACTCAGCAAACAAAGAATACTTATCTCTTTAAATATTCTGATGGATGCAAATATTGGACGTAGTAAGATACGCTGCTCTTGCGTACAACCTTCACGGTTTGAACATAGGCCCATGGCTTAGAATAGAAATTCCCTAGAATCCTTCTGAGGAGAGATCTCATCCACATCCGCAAATGAAGCATGCTGATTAGGCCTGGTGGGGCAATCCTTTGCATAGTGACCAAACATGTCACAACGAAAACATTGGACTTTGGAGAGGTCCCACTTCTTCTTGAATGCGGGAGCACCATCAGCTCCTTTATCTCTATTCCTCTTGAAATATCCTTTCTTTCCACCTTTCTCTTTCTTCTTTGAGGATTGAGCGGAAAGAACATGAATGTCTTCATTTGTAGAGCTTCGACCAATACCTCTCGCAGCCAACCTAGACTCTTCTTGAATACAATTTTCCCTCAAACGATCAAACTTGGGAAGTTTTGATCTTGCACTGATTCCTTGAATGTAAGACTCCCAAGATGAAGGAAGACCATTAAGAGCCAACATGGTCAAATCCTTGACATCAACAATATGACCAATGGTAGAGAGTTGATCTTTCAATTCGGAAATCTTCATGAAGTAAGCAATGACAGATTCTCCTTCTGCCATCTTCACATGATGAAGTTGTTGCTTCAATGCAAGTGCATGGCTTGTGTTGTTGATCTCATACATCTCCTCCAAAGACTTAAACATCTCCTTTGCCGTCTTCATCTTAGAGATGATGGGAACAATATGATCCTTCATGGAATCAACTAACATCTTCTTCGCCTTGATATCTTTCTTCTTCCATTGAACTTTCTCTTCCTCATCTGTAGGTTCGGGAACTTTCAAACTCAGCCAATTCACTTTCTTCCAAGGTGAGCATGATTCTGAATCTCCAAGATGTGAAATTAGATGCTCCCTCAAGTCTATCCCCAAGCTTAAGACCAATCACCATCTTGGCGAAGAGATAGAAGTAAACAACTAAAGAGTATCGTTGTAATAACAATCTGATCAAGATCTTCTTCAAACTCGCTCTGATACCATGTTAGTTTTAGGATCAGATGTAATGCACAGAAAATTAATTCAAAATCAGACACAATAACACAGCAGATACCCTGGGAAAACCCTCCTCTTGAGGGGAAAAACCCAGCAACAAATATCTCTCTATTATATATCAAAAATGGCAACAAGTCTCTTTACAATGAGGCCAATGTCAAGGCCGACATGCAACACCTTCACAAGATGCAATGATAACAAGTAATCAGCACTTCCATGTAACTCAGATCTGCCCTTAAGAAATTCGCTATCTGCTCTTGATAATTCGCAATCTGCACTTGATTGATCTGCCCTTGAAGAATTCGCAATTGGAATAGAAGAAATGCTCGAACTTGATTGATGCACAAATGAGTGGAAAGATCTTGTATTTATACAACTTGAAGGAGAGAGGTCGCACCTTTTCATGCAAGGTCGGCCATCATAAAAATATAATTTCAATTTAATAAATACAATTTACAAGGAAGGTCAGCCAAGAAGATAATTACAAAGTTGCCATGTGAAGCGATTCTTTACATGGAATAATCACATATAAATAAGGAAGTATCAAGCCCGAAGCTGCAATTACATCAACAAAAACCCCCTATGCATGAAAAATGAGTGAAAGACCGATAAAATTATTTAAAAAATCAAAATTTTAAATATAAAAAGCAAAAAACAAATAACCTTTAAAAAAATTGAAAGAATTTACATAGAATAAAAGCACAGAAGAGTGCAGAAGAGAGCAAAGGAACAAAACACAGAAGATCAGAGGAACAAAGGATTGCTGCAAATATTTGTGGGTTACAGTTGTGGCAGTGGGTTAAATAATTTGTTGTAAGTGTAACTTGTAACTACGAATGTATTTGTTGTGTGGTTGTGGCTTAAAGTGTGGGACAATATATGGTGCGCTGTTATTGATGAACAGATTTGCTGGAATATGCAAAACAGAGATATGTTTCTTGTTAAAAGAAATTTAATTGGCCCTTTGTGTGATCTCCAACTTCCTCAAGCTACATCAACTCCAATTTTTTGTGATAATCAGGGTGTCTTGAATTCGATAAAGAAACAAGTTTATCATGTTTGCACCAAACATATTGAGGTTCCTATTCACTATATTTGACAGACATTTGCTATTGCAGACATTTCTCTCTCCTACAGCACATCTCAGGGGCAGTCCGCTGATCCAATGACTACCTCTTGGTTCTTTTCATATTGTCAAATTTCAGGAGAAACTTTGGGTTGTCTTTGCTTGAGTCATTAAGGGTCTATTAGATATAATTTTTAGCCATAGGTATTTAGTGCTTGTAACGATGTAGTAACATATACATTAATTATGTCTCATTAAATGACTTCCATAATGCAAGTTACAACCACCAATGTGGCTTCCCTGTACAATAATGAATGAAGTATGCACACATTGGAATGTGTGCCTCACATATTCCCTCTCATTCTTTGTACATTCATTTTTCATCAAACAACTAGTGGAAGCTCTCAATTGATTAAAATAAGTACATAAATAAATTATTGTATTGTTATTGGGATCATCCCACATCGGTAAGAACTGTGAGACAGGGGTGACTTATGTGGCATTACATGTTTGAAAAACATTACCAATGGGGAAAGAAGCTAGAGGGTAAGAATCCCAAAGTGATGGATTAGATTTACCTTTCCTCCCTCCTACTAACAAATGCTTAATGGTGTTTGTATGCTAAGTGGGTTCTCTTGAATCATTATTTTACCAAAGTGAGTGAGGAAAAATGTAATTATTGTAATGACTACTCGTGACTACTCGTGGAGGTCATTTTGAGATGACTTCACACACATGGGTCAAATTCACAAAAATAAAATCTAACAAATAATAAGATAACAGAGAATATAATTGAAGTACAATTGTTACTTGTGCATTTTAATGGAACCATGCATATGTATGTAGGAGATGAAGTGGGGTGTTGGACATAGTGAAGTCCAAACTTAGTCCTCAAGCAAGTTTGCATTCAGATATTAGGTTGATTACATGCTAATGGGTCATACCGAATATCTTGAGTATGGGTTTGAGTCAGGAATTAGTGAGCCTCCTAAAAGGATAACAATGATGAATGATAAATGACACCTAACAAGAATTGCCACAATACATCTTCTGGGATGTGGTCTAGTGGTTGGGATGCATGTCACGAATTTCCTAGGTTCAAAGCCTGGAAGGCTTAAAGCTTTATATGTGTGAGTGAGGGAGCAGTTTGACCGTTGTTTTGAACACCAAAAGAAATTCTAAACCTTAGTACTTGAGTATGATTTCATTGCATACCATATATTATATATGCCCCTTAGTGTTTTAGTAGGATTGCATTGCATGCTATAGTATTTATGTAAATTTGGACTTTAGTAGAATTGCAGTGCACGCCTTATATAATTTAAAGTATCTATTCCCCTTAGTGCTTGAGTAGGATCGCATTATATGCTGTAGTTTTTATGTACAAATTCAATCATTCTTCTCTTGCTCCTTTCCATGTTTCCTTGCAGGTTCATGCCACAATATTCCTCTCATTTTCTATGTGATCATGGCTGTAACTCTTTCCTTAACAAATTGAAATTGCCAATACCCATATTGAATATAATAACTCCCATGCAAATCATATTAGGAGGAGCTGATTAAAATTGGGAAAATTAACCATGCTAATTAGGTCTGGATTGTCAAGGCATTCTTTTGATTTCAGTCATAGCTCTATTAGAAATAAAAGTAACACGTTTATAGGATAGCTGGTGAGATGAATTTCTGGGACTGAAATACTTTGGGCAAATGTTTTCCTTTGAATTATTAGTAGCACTCAAATTTGATATCCTTAGTTCATGATTTTTTTCCTCAAAAATTTAACTGGGTTACTCTGATTCCTTATGGCTTTATTGTATTTTTCATAATTTTTTTGAAGAGTTCTATCATAGAGGCGGGAGCGGTACCAATCTCCTTACGTTTACTACAGCGAAGTCCAGCAGAATATGGTGGACCAGTGCAGTTGCTTTGGGAGTTATCTAAAATTGAACGTGGGAGAGTTGCAATTCTTGCTCACAAGGCATCTGTTGTTGTCGTTGCTAGTGCTTATAATTTGTGCACACATGATCAGAAGTTACAAGCTGAGCAACTTCTATACACCCTCTGCGAGTATGACAAGGCAGCTACTGTGCAAGCAGCTTCTTCTGGAATTTTTTGGCCATTGGTCAACAAGCTAACTTCTGGTAGGATTTTAAATTAAATATTGCCTCATCTTTTTTGTAGCCAATAAACATTTTCTTTTGTAGCCTATAAATATTTGCCTTTGGAGCCAATAAGCATGTGAAGTTAGGAATAATGCTTTGTTACTACACCATTTTTTATATTAGCATGTGGAGTCTGTTAGAGAGGAAGTATGACCAAACACCACTTTGTTCACAGGCAATGAAACTGTGCAGCTGGAAATGTTAGAGGTTATCTGCACTATTGATCTCAATGAGGCTGGCAGCAGTTCTCTTGTAGATGCCGGTGCTGTTCCTCCCCTGTTATTGCTTTTGCAGAATGGTTCTGAGGCATGTAAACTTGAAGCTGCTAAAGCACTAAGGCGTCTATCTAACTCAGAGTCTAACAAAGTTACCATTGCAAAATGTGGAACAATTCCCATTTTGGTCAAAGGACTTTCATATCCAATACCAAACCTTGGTGTTGAGATTACGGCCACTCTTGCAAACCTAGCAACTGATAAGCAAAGTGCTGCTGAAATTGATCAGGAAGGTGCTGTTGCACGGCTATTTGAGATGTTAGAAGCTAAGGACATTGGTATCCATGAATATGCCCTGAAAACACTGCAGTGGATGGCAAAGGATAGTCAAACAGTTCGTCAGTCTGTAGCTGAATTAAATATCATTCCAAAAATATATCATCTTCTTCAAAATGAGGAATTCTCTTCTTGCAGAACAAGCATGCTAAATCTCCTTTGCTTTCT
This sequence comes from Sequoia sempervirens, assembly GCA_007258455.2. Taxonomy (NCBI): domain Eukaryota; kingdom Viridiplantae; phylum Streptophyta; class Pinopsida; order Cupressales; family Cupressaceae; genus Sequoia; species Sequoia sempervirens. Next base: position 61,914,067 of record VDFB02075321.1, on the reverse strand, counting down.
TGCTGAGGATCGTGCCACTCGCCAGGCAGTTATAACTTCACAAAACAGAATTCAATTTTTCATGGAGCTTCTCAAAGATCCCGTGTCTTCAGATGAGACAGAAGCTATTTTAGGGATTCTGGCTGCACTGGCAAAAGTTGATGGAGCTAAAGAACTTATGGTTTTAGATGGTCATCTGATGGAGGTTTCCATGCAGTGTTTGAGATCAGGCAATCCTAAAATGAAAGAGCATGCTGCTGTATTGCTATCAAAACTAACTAATCAAACTTTTACAGACAAAAGTATCCTGTTAAATTTGGCAAAATCAGGAATAATTTCTCTTCTGATTGATGTGGTTCAAACTGGCTCTGAGCGGGCAAAACAGCATGCAGCAGTTACACTTGGACACTTATCCCAGCAAACACCTAGTTTGACTGAAAGGCTTTCTTTTTTCAAGAACCTTCTGGCCAGGTTTGGTTTTTTAAAGTATAAGATCTGCAATGTGCATGCCGGGAAATGCAATCCAAAACGATCTCTTTGCCTGGTAGAATCTCAAGCTGCTATTCATCTTATCAATTTGCTTAAAGACGGTGGACAACGAAGTGCAGTGAGTGCAATTGATGCTTTATTCACTTTGATTAAAAGTAATGAAGACAGAGAGAAAGGAGCTGATTATCTGGTCAAAAATGATATAATTAATCTAGCTGTTAAAGTTGTGGGAAAGAATGATAAATCAACTGAAAGAGCAGCTATGCTGTTGGAAAGAATCTATCGATGTAGGAAATTTAGAGATGCAAAATATGCAGATATTGGCAAGTCTGCACTGTATACAACCATGACAACAGGAAATGCTCAAGCTCGTAAACATGCAGCCAATGCACTCATGCACCTTAGAATGATGGCAAAGAATTCAACATATACTCAGACGAGTACTACCTGAGCATGTTAAGATGCCTCATAAGGTTATCCATCACATATGATTTATGCCTATGTAATTCAATCTCATCTATCTTTCAAAGCTTATTGAGCTACAATGTTTGCTGGTCCTCTCATGCAAATGTTATCAACAGTGAAAGTTTATCACCAGGCCCGTTTCTAGCATATTTTTTGGTGAGCCCTTTGAAGTCAATGAGCTCGAAGTTTGTATGAGCTAGTTTTTTCTCTGGCACAAAGAAACAGTCAAGAAGTTTGCTTTGAAAGCACTTGGTTGTGGTTCCTTGTGCCTAGTGCTACATCGAAGATAGAAATGTCAGTTCTACAGGGCTCTAATAAGTTCCAACTATTTTTTCTTTTCTAGCTCTCCGGTCTCTCAGATCAGTTTCTGAACAGCTTTAATTTTCTGGTTAAAGTGTACAATAAAGTTCATATTCTTTTGGAGGTTTGGCAAAGATTCAACATCATGTATTGAGGAAAGCAGGATTCCCTTGTTGAGAAAAGCTGCCATTTCTGAAATACAGTCATCTACACTATGACAAGATAAATCTGATGATCAACCTAATTGCGAATTTCCAGTTTGAATATATCTGAATCACTTAAGATATGCTTTATTCTTTTTAGATAGACATGGGATCAGGATGTATTTTGTAAAAACAATTTTGTTGGAGTGGTTAGTGACTTTAGCATTATAGTCTGTTAGACTCGAAATATACATGTTCAGTGTACGTTCAAGCACTGCACATGCAAATGCTTGAGCGCCGAGGCTTACAGGATTAGCATGGCTAGTAGCAACTATTTATCTGCATTCAATTTTCTGTAAATTATATGTGAAGTTGTTTGGATTCTTCGTAATATCATCATTTGCCTCTAAACAAAAATATTTCTACTGGCCACTTTTTCTTGCCTTTTCTATTCGCATTAGTTTCTTTTTTTCAAACACAGACTACTAACAATTTTCTTTCTGTTTTTTAATGTAGCCTATTCCACGGTGTCAATAGGCTATTTGACATGCCAATTGTTTGCTTCTATCTAGTGAAATTATTATTTGCATATAATAATAGAAATTAACAGAATATATTAGATAGAGTTACAAAATATAACACAATAGAAGATGTATTCAGTAGATTTTGTTACATACATGTAGATCAAGGAGGATTATGTATTCAATCAGACCACCTTCCTTGACTACAAGAAGCATATTTAAATTGCTCGATGGTTTCCAATAGAACACAACAGTTGACAACTACATACAATCATTTCCACATAGAACACAACAGTTTACATTACAGGGCTTAAATTTGATGGCCGTATGACCGTATTTAGAGATTTTTGCTGTAAAATACAATCAAAATTTTAAGAAGATTGTATCAGATGAAAGGAGAAATTTTGGATAGACTGTCAAAATTTATATAGAATTATAATGATATATATATATTTGATTTATATATAATTTTACTTACACTAGGTATATCATAATGTTTTAAGGGCACCTTTGAATAGATAACCGTCATTAAAAATTTGTTGACAGGCAAGGTTGACCACCAAATTTAAGCCCTGGTTGACAACTACATACAATCAACGCCTAACAACTACCCACACAAGTTGACAACTACAAACAATCAACTCCTAACAACTACCCACACAAGTTGACAAAAGATTAACAAAACATAACAAATTAATTTTAACCCACTATAAACCCTAAACCTTAGCCCCAATCTATAAATATAATCCCTAAAACCTATTTTTTAGCCTAAAAAAATTATAAAAAATTTGAAAAAATTTTAAAACATGCACTAAAAAATGACTGCCTGCCACATAAAATTGTAGGCTGCAGTTGTGGAGGGAGAAAGTGAAGCTTGGGCAGAATAGTGGTTGTAAGGCGCATGTGAGTCAACGTATTAGCAGGTCGTCCACATCCCAATCTTGTTCATTGTATACAGAGCGCGAACAACGAGCCAAAGGGACAACAATGAGTGCAGTACTAGGAGCATCACCAATTCAACACTCTTCTCAGGATAATTGTCATTTAAGCTCATAGAAGAGGAAAGCAATGTATTCAATTCATTATGCACTTCATCAATTTTAGCAATCTCATCATCGGGTGATCCCACAATAGTGGTTTACACTTTTTGGGACATCTTTATTTTTGTTGAAATCAAATATTTTTAGAAAATATAATGATTTAAGCCTTGGAAAGTTCCATTTAAAGGATTCCAATTGAAGAGGGTTTGATCAAACCACCTTAAATCAAACCCTCTTAGATAGAACCCTGCTAGTTTTAAACCATACCTACAATGGAGTCTCCTTTACACCTATTAAAGTGCTGATAAAAAACCACTTTTGATTTACCTTTTGGGGGATCAAACAAATTCATTTAAAATTTTATTTTTTGGAAGTATGTAGTCCTTATTATAAGCTTCCCAAAAAGTATAATTTTAAATATATTTAATTTAATTATTATATTTATTTTTTATTTCTTGTGAATGTAGGTTTTTCATCAAAAGTCAAGGTCTTTATTTTGCACAAAAAAAATTTCTAAAAAATCTATGCACTTTATATTGATGTCCTTGATCCAACAAAAAAATTGAATTTAATACATACAAAAAAATTGTGTTAGCAAGTAAATGTATGTTTAAATTGTAACTAGTTTGACTTTAAAACTTAATTAAGAAAAAAATTTCAATAAAACACTATGAAACCAATTGCATACACTAGATATCGTAGTTATGAATCTAAATTAAAAAAAAAATAGAATTTTATCCTTCATAGAAAAAAAGTTGTGTTAGCAAGTGCACGTCACTCTCTGAAGATGGTGTTTACTGTTAAAAACTAGTTATCAAAGGAGAAGGAAAAAAAAATGCAATTTTATTCTAATTTTTATAAAAAAAATATATTTAGAATCTACAGACAAAATGTCACAAATCACTAGTTTGCATCATCTTCAAATTCCTCACGGTTTAATAGCTATAGGTGTCCGAAAGTGAAGAAAAAGTTCAAAATGTTCATTTCAATGTCAAGTTTGGCCAAAAAGTGTAAACCACTATTGTGGGATCACCCCATCATTGTCCAAGTTAATCACAATAGGAGGTCGAATGATAATGTCCAAATGTGTTAGTTCCCGTTGTGGTTGTGATATAGGGTTTTTTTGTTGCAACGAAGAGGGAGACTCATCGTGTATTGCTTCACTAGAGTTGGGATATTGATTTTGTTTGTTGTTTTCTTTGTTTAACCTTCAAGCAATAGCACGACATCTACACCTACGCTCTCTAGCATTTTTGTTTCTTTTGGTACGATTTTCAATTTGCGTTTGTGTAGGAGCGGATTTATCAACCATAGGTTTCTTTTTTTTTTCAGAAGGAACCATGGGAGGTTGTTCAACCACTTTCTCTTTAGCTTTGTAGACTTTTTTTTTTTTTTTAATCTTAGAAGGCACGATGAGATTGTTTTGGTTGTCTCTTGGTCGTTTGTAGGAAATAGGAAAAATATCAGTCTTGGGTTGGTCTTGGTTGCTTGGAAGGTCTTTTGGTTCAATCATGGTTTCATCAAGGATAGGTGGCTCAATCATGGGTTGAGGCATGTTTCGAAGGGATAATTCTACTATGTGTTTCGCCTTAAAATTTTGATAGGATTTGAAAAATAAATCTTCATGAGGTTTAATAGGTTCAATAGGCTTGAGCCAAAAGAAATCCAATGAGAAATTCCCACGGGAAGACACAGGATTAAAGCCACTATGGTGCATAGTAAAGATCTCATTGCCAAAGGGAAACTTTAAGCATTTATGCACAATTGACGAGACAACTTCCATGGAGCGTAGCCATGGGTAACCAAGCTTCACACGAAATTGATCCGATGTCAGGATGATGGAGAATGACACATCTAATTGTTTCGGTCCAAATTTTAAAGGAAGGATGATCAAACCTATTGTAGGGCAAACAAAACCATTATGCATTTTTATCCATGCTTTTGGTTTATCATATGTATCTTGATAGAGTTCATGCACAAGTAAGAATTCTTTAGTGATCACATTCTCTCCACATACGAGATCAATTAATATCCTATTAGTGGGCTTTTCATTGATTCGTCCGACTATGTAAAGAGGACCATCGGGTGCATGTTTAAGTATGTCTTTTTGTGAGAAAGAGATATCAAGAGGCATTTTAGTTCAGCCCTTACGAGGTTGAATTTTGATCAATCCAACCATACTATCCATAGGAATTTGTTCATTAGTATCCATATTGTCATCATCCGTGTAAACATTCATCACATCATTCTTAGGTTCACTAGCTTTGACAAATGAAATATTATGATTTGGCATGGGGTTGGTAAAGATTTGCAAGTTTTGGTTGGAAGGGGCAATAGACTTATTACCTTGATCATTGACACCACCAATTTGAATATATTGGAATCAATGAGGTCTTGCACTGTGTTTAAGACGCTTACAATATACCGTATCGTGTCCATTTTGATGGTGAAAATGACAATAGGAATTTGATCTAAAGTTTTGTGGTAATGGCTTATTAGGATTGAGAGCTTTAATGAGAGGTAAGGAAATTGAGTTCTTCTCTAGAAGGTGCAACATGGTGTTATGGAGGGTATCAGGTAAGGGAGTAAATTATCTTTTTGGATCCCCAAATGTAAAAGGATTTGTCTTCTTTATAGCAGCCACTTGGGTATCAACATGTTGGGTTGGTTGAGGTGGATTTAGTTGAAGAAAGCATTTATTTTGTTTCCTAAAAGGTTGGTAGTTGTTTTGACTTGTGGATTCATAATTTTCAGGATGGCTAGAGGTGGGTTTTGTTTCACAACTACTAATCGATTTTTGATAATCATGAAGGGTGGTACACAAGTGTATGAAGGAGGAGAATTTCATCATGTCAAGCTTATCTTGCATCTTAGTTTGCAAGTTCTCAATGAACATTTGTTGAAGGTGAGGATCGAGAATCTTTATGTCAATTTGGGAATAAAGCAATTGATAGCGTGAAATGAAGTCAGTAACCTTTTCATCATCCTTTCACTTACATCTCATCAAATCAACTAATATCATCTTAGGAGTCATGTGCACTTGGAAATGGTTGATAAAGGCCTCAACAAGTTCATTGAATGAACGAATTGAGTTATTCGGTAATGAAAAAAACCATTCTAAAGTAGTATCTTTCAAGGACCTAGGGAAAAGCTTAGCCAAGAGCTTATCTTCAAGGACGAAATCACTACATAAGGTAGTGTAAGTAGAAACATGGTTAGAAGGATCTCCTTTCCCTCCATATTTCTCAAACCTAGGAATCTCTATACCTTGTGGTATCAGCGTTCTTAATATCTCCAAGGATAAGGGATTGCTTTTGACATAGTATGAAGGTTGGCCATTTTGATTTTGGTTTATGGTGGAAATTTTTTGTTGAAGGGATGAAACATTTTGTAAAAGTTGGTTAAGGATGGCGTCATTGGTTGTGTTTTGAGATGGAGGTGAATATGGTGGAGGTGTATATGTGTTTGAGCGGCAAGTGAATGGAATTTTTATGGGAGGTAAAGTGGTAGGAGATATTATGTGAGATGGCATAAAGGTATAAGGATTAAATTCCCAAGGTAGGAATGACATTACTAGTAGGTTGCATCATTGTGGTAACTTGAGGGTTGGTGTAGGTAGGAATAGAGGCAATGGTTGTAGGAGGAGGAATTTGAGTTCCTCCTTGACTTTGAGTATTGTTCGAGGTTTGAGCACAACTAGTCGTTGAGGTAAGATGTTTTCCAAAAATCTAATCTAAGTTATGCACAATCTCTATTCCTTTTTCACTTTCAATCATTTAGTGTATGTTATCTATGGTAGGAAAAGTAGTGTTGGAAATGTTTTCAGTACTCACTTGGTTTTGTAGGTTTGCCAATTCTTCATGGATTTGGATTATGTTTTCTTGAGGAACACTAGCAACCATTGTTTCAACACTTGTCATACTACTTGAAGGTAAAGAGTTGTCAAGGGTGTGGTCCATACATAGTGAACTAGTGTCAATGCTATGAATGAAAGAGCAGGATAACCCAAGATCCACGACGAGTGTGTTATCGTAGGATGACATGAGTCTCAAACTACGTCTCACTATAGTATTAGCAATAGGACACCAAGTTGTAAAGCTCATGCAAAGGACAATGAATGAATGCAAGATAAATGCAATGAACGCAAGATAAATGATATGCTTTAATTCCAATTCTTAGGTTTAAAAATTCACTTGAAATGAAACCAAATTAAGCTAGATCTAATGAAATGAATGAAACAAAAATTCAACAAACTGAAACATTGATTTGATAACAACAAATAGAGACATAAAAATGAAGTTTTAAATGTTGTAAAATGTAGATTCAAACCTGATATGAGACTAAATCACCCAGATGGGTGAATGAGTCCTAGTTAGGGTTTTTGAAAGGTTCAAATACTGAAAAATAGTCAACACAAAATTCCCAAAAAATTGGAAAAACAACTTGTATAGGGACTAAATCGCCCAAGTGGGTGAATGAGTCCCAAATTAGGGTTTTAAAGCCAAATTCAGCAAATTCTAAGTTGCTGCTAAGGTTTCTAAATTGTATGCTCAAATGACTATTTGCAATTACAATTCTCCAATGAAATTAAATGATGCAAGATGCAAAAATGCAACCTATATGCACTTTTCCACTAATGCAAGATTTAGGAGTCCTAAATGCAAACTAACTAATGCAAATCTAATGCAAAGTTAACCTAGATCTAGGACTACAATGTTCTCCAAATCAGAAATGCAAGTGTCCAAAGGTCAGGTTGACCAAAATGAACACAAGGAAATAGGGGTTCCACCTTTTTGGGAGATGGAACCAAGGGTTAGGACCTATTTCACTCTTAGTTCATTAGGAAATCAAGATCCCTTAACCAAGTGACTCAATTGAGGGAAGGACTATTACTAGGAGGTTTCCTTAGGTGTGATTAAAAAGGGGGGGTTCACCATTAATGAAGCTTCAAAGGTGAAATGCAAACTCTAATGCACTAAACCCTAGAAACTTAAAACATGAAATCAAATTACTAAATAGAGAGAAACATAAAAGTACTCAGAGGATAGGAGATGTCTAAATGAGATATGAAAACCCTAAAATTTGTTGTTTCTGAAGTGCACTGGGACTCATACTCTAGACTGGGCGATTTAGTCCTATTACAGGAATTTGGACAAAATTTGGAATCTTTAGATGACAAATCAAGATCTACAAAATTTAACTGGTGAAAAGAGGTATACTGGGACTCATACGCCCAAAGGGGCGATTTAGTCCCAGTATTAGGGTTTGACTGAAACTTCTATAGCCTCGAGTGATCTTTTGTAGCTTTCCTCTTGTCCGATCTCCAAGTCTGAAAGTTTGAATTCTGGCTTGTACGTGAGTTTCCGTGAAGATTAAAATTTCTTGACAACTTTGACAACTTTTTCAACTTTGTCTTCAAAGGATCTTCAAGCTCCAATTCACCTAAATTTGTAATCACACATGGAGAGGGAAAAATGTTGTTGTGTTAGGGAATAGGGGTTTTCCTTGTCAAACCTTGTTTTGGTAATTAAACCTTGAAGTGAAATGAAATAACATGAAGGAATGATGAATGAACAAATGTAATATTACAACTCACCAAACCCTTGTAATTAAAGGCTGCAAACTTGTGTGAAATGGCTCCAATGGATGTGGATCTTGACTCTTGATTTTGATATGAGATAATGTCTTTGAATGCTTGCTTGAATCATGAAAACCTACACCACAAATGTTAACTCACAAACACACATGATGCATGAAGACTTTGACATGATGCTCAAATCTTGAATGTTGCTCCAAATTCTTGATGGTTTGCTCTTGAATGCTCTATAATTCTTTTGTGAAAGATTGCTAGTTTATTCTTAGCTTGTTAGGAGAAATTATGTGAAATAACCTTATATTTATACTTGTTTATGCCAAATTTATCGAAATTACAACACTACAAGCTGACATAAGATCTAGGATAATAAAATCCTTTCAAGAATTTGATTTAAAATAGGTCTTGGTTAAAGCAGGACTCATATGCCAGTTGGGGCGTATGAGTCCCAGTGTCTTAAACACGGGAAACAAACTTCAAGAAATGTTAAGTTCAATGCAATGTCTAAAATTAGGCCCCGAGACCTAGGTGGTGTTGGCTTTCAGTTGTTTATTGTTTGTCCTTGATGACAAAACTAGTTTTGGTGATGGTGACATATTTATATGATCTTGGTGGCACATGATGTTTACAGTTGATTCACATGGTGATTTACATGGTTGCTTCATGGCATGCACTTTCAAACACATAATGTTTATAGTTGGATCACATGGTGATTTACATGGTTGGTTCATGGCATGCACTTTCAAATTTACATGTTGGTACTGATGTTTGACATGTGTTTATTATGTTAGGGCATGTTTATTATAGCAGGATTATGACAAGGCATGTTCATTATAGCAAGACATGCATTTGTTTCAGAGCATGCATTTGCTTTAGGGTATATATCTTGTTTCAGTTATACGACATGGTCACTTAGGTGTATCTAGGTTGATAACTTTTAGATTGTGGTATATTCAAGTTGATCTTTTGCAAGTTGTCTTCACATGATATATGAATGACATCTTATGTTTGCACAAAAACATATATGTTTACAAGAATATTGCATAGGAATGCAGATTACAAGTCACTTGTATATGTTTTTGAAGGATATTGAAATATCTATCATTTACACCATAAATGGTGTCGGGCACTTAAGAGATATGAGACTTCTCTAAAGATTAAAAGCTTCTTTTTAAAGCTTGGGTAAAGGCATTTTTTTTCCGGTGCTAAGTTTAAATCACATTAAGCATGTGATATTGATCATTGCAGTGGTCATGTGATATCAACATTATAAATGTTTTTTTTTAGCAATAAAGTTTACAAGGTGATTTGGTTTTGATTGGACTCATATTAATAAGGTTTCAGGCTTTACGAAAGGCACATTAGTTATGCTGGAGAATATATGAGGTAATCGACATTTGAGGTTCTTTTGATTATTGTTCGATATGACAATTATGATTACAAAGGAAATGATTTTTTTCAAAAAGTCACTTGACTATGGAAAGTGGTTGACATTATTGATACTATCATTTGGTTTTGTTTGGTGTCGACATTTTTAGCAAAGGATATTTTTGATAGAATATACTCACGTGGATTTCAAATGTCTATCAATGATGGTTAATCTTGAAAAAAATGGACTTCAAAAAATTATCAATGATTATTAAGTTTGGAATTAAGGGTTTATACTATTTTGTAGAAAGCATTTTCATTATGATGAAGTTTAGAACCCTAGCCGCCATGGATAGCATGATAGTTTGTAGGTTTTGGTGTCTTCTCTCAATCGACACATTGAGGATTTATGTTTTTTATTTCCTGGAGCTTTCCGGTAGTAAGAATGGCTTGGAAATTTTGTCATTCTAGTTTTGTAATTGGAATACTAGCTATGAGCTAGTATGTGTGTGACTGTGGAAGTTGGACTTGACTTTCAGCTGGGCAGTTATGATGGTCTTCAACAGTAATTCATGGTATTTGCTTCTCTTTCTCCCACCGTAAATAGGTAATACATAAACTATCTTGATTCTTATGGGCCTTAAGACAATTGGTTAAGGAAAGGATTAATTTTTAAGGCATGAAACCGTTTATTTTTATGCTAATATCATTCCTGAATATTTGGCAGTTATAGTAGTTGACTGTAACAAGTTTTGTGGGTAAAATCTTTGGTAAATATGTTTAAACCTATTAGGGTTTCTGGATGATAATACTTGATTGTATCTGAATTGTTTCAATGTGGTGATATTTGTTGAAAGAGTTTAAAGGAGGATTATTTAGGGTTTGTCATTCGAACCCTAACCCGAGTTGATTTTTAGTTATTCAAACTGCATACAAAGGTTATTATTTGCAAGGTCTTTAAAAGATGGCTTTCAGGCATTTTTTTGTGTGATCTGAGAGAGGAATATGAAGCTTTAGACACATTGTGCAAAATTAGTACTGCTTTAAAAATCTTTTATTATGATTCTCATATTATTGTATTTAAGGAAGATGTTGATACACAACATTCTTCAATGAACTTGATGAGGATATTCATAGTCTTCTATTGTAATTCTAGGGTTGCAAAAATTGCACTTCTAGGGTTATGATAGAATGCTATAATTTGTTGCTTTGTAAAGGAGTTGGTGCTCCTGTATCTCATGAAGTTGGTGGTTTTGATTTTTGTGGAGTTGGTGCTCTTGAATGTGAAAGAGTTGATGCTCTAAGTGAATAAAGGAAAGATTTTTTGAGTGGTTTTTTATTCCCCAAGAGGGTTTTTCCACTCAGGACAAATTCTGTGTTATGTGGTGATTTTATGTGTGTGATCTTTTTATTATCAGTTTGATTTTAATGTGTTATCAAATGTACAATTATCAGTCTTTCATATTTGTCAATGTTATGCCACATTTCATATCAATCTTTCATATCTGTCAATGCACATTTCATGCATAAAAGGTTTTGATTTAAAGTGAGTTCTGATACATGTGAAACTATTAAGTTTCAACTTTGTTAATGTTTCATATTTAATTCATGGTTCATGCACAAGTCAAATTTATTCTTTGAACTGTCATTTGGTGTTTTGATTTAAAAGTCAAGTTTGCTTCACATACTGTCATCTACCCTCTTTGTTCAAAGAAAACTTACAATCTTGTTTTTGAAAAATTGTGACTTTCATAAATCACCGATTCACCTCTCAATGATTTTAGTCTTCCAACAGGTGGGACCCATATGCCTAAGGTGGCGTATAAGTCCTAAATCACTAGATCTAGAACACATAACCTTAAACATTGAATAATGATTTGGCATTTATTAAATGTCAGGATTATCCTAAGAAAAATACATTTAATTAGGCCTGTGGATGCAAAATAGGACCAAATAAGGCATAAAGAAGCCCAATTTTAGTAGGGAGGGCCCAAATAAGCATGAAAATGTAAAGGGATACATTTTCCTACACTACAACTTGTACATACCCCTTTGTACTAAAGAATAAAATATTTATGTAAAATAAATACTTGTATCTCACACATCAATTTTAAAATTCAAAATAAATTTCCAACACCTAAGTTTACTAAAGGTAAGCATCCTTTATTTTCTTGTAATTGGGATTTGACATCCTTGTTTTGGTCTTTGGTTGATTGCTCTTTATTTTTCTTAAGTCACTTTAAAGTGGTGATTGGGGTCTCTATTTTTGTTAACCAAGGTTTAAGTATTGGTGGTTTCTTTTTCATAGTAATTATGGGTACATCTCCAATCTTGATTGTTCTGGCACACTTTCATGTTCTACCTTTTAACATATCCGACTCAATTTTTTAAAGATTATTAACATAGATTATACCATGATGATATTAAATGAACACCTAAGTCCAATTTCAAATTTAGTTGATTGGTCTAGGTTATAATTGGATTTCATTCTTTATTTCCTATTCTAGTGTTCAAATTCTTGAAATTTATTCAACTTAGATTCTAGTAACATGGTTTAGATGGTTATCTATATTTTCTACAAAGATCAATTACAAGTTTTGATGTAAGGCTGTTAAGTCATTATGTTGAATAAAGATCTATTATTTATATATTTAAATGTAGTGAATGAACTATTTATTAATGCAAAATAAATCAAACGATTGAAATGCTTCATAAACTAAAGTCTTGTAATTAAATTAATATTTTCTCATAGTATGTACAAATTTATATAAAGTTTTATCATTAGTACCACTAAATCCATTAATTCTTCACTAGGAGTAGTATATCACATCCTTAAGTATCACAAAGTAATGATTCTTAATAGTTCTATACAATTTTTCATGAGAGGCTAAGAAAGATATTGTCATAACTCAAATCAAAATGGTGTGAGGAAAATAATTTACATACATTACTATTCCTATGACAAAAATTCAAAACATAAAAACCTTAATATATGGAAGTAACTACATAATATATGTAATAAATTAGTATCACTAAGAATAATCATATAAAGAAGAGAAAATCACTTAAAATATCATTTCTATATGCATCACTATAAGATAGGGTTACATTATTTTCATTCATCATATAAGAAATATAGTTGTCATGAATCTAGTAGAATAATAAGTTCTTGTAAAAATGAAAAGAAAGGTACTAGAAAGGTTCATGAAAGAAAAATAATGCTCATATTCATTACAAAATTTGTGGTCTCAATAAAATTAAAAATTCAACAATTACATGATGTGTGGAAATGGCAATTTGGTCATCCTAACCTAACACCAATATACTAGTAATCTATAAGATAATACTTCCTTGGTATTTTAGACTGGAAATGAATCATACAAGATGTCTCATCATGATGTAGAAGGAAATCAACCCTTATTCACAAACTCACAACCATGCACAATGCAACTTAGAAATTTGTTTGCAACAACACAAAAATCTACAAGAAGTGTCTTGGTTTGTCATTCAAACTCTCTTGAAATCACATAAAAATAAAGAAATTCAAAAATTTCATTATTTTGTAAGTATGTTGACTGATGCAATCCATTACAAAACTCATATACATCAGAAATATAACAAAAATCGATTACAAATTAATCTCCTTCAATCCAACTTTTACAAGATTCTAGCTCTTTCAACTTGCAAACTTTCATCGGAAGCCTTTGCTGCAATAACAATTTGTATCACCAATCCTCTTGCTGTTGGAAAACCTCTTCAAACTTACAACAAAATATCTTCTTCCTCTCTCCAAGAAAAGACACACCTTACAAATCTGGAACAAACAACTACACCACAAATTGCACAAAACAAATACAAGATAGAAGCATAGGATTTCTATTATCTCTAAAATAAAATGAAATTACAATATCACATTCCTCATCATATGGGCTTGCTAATTACATAATATATACAAAATTGGAGTTACAATCCTCTAGAAAATCCGACAGTGTCCTATTATGCTAAACTTCAACTACAAAAGCTAACTTCTCCTAGTGACAAGGCTTAAATATATAGACTTGTGAATGAGAAAAACCACCATTTTTTTCCAAAACCACAAGCAAACACCTCCTTGGAAAAGCCACACCCCATTTAGAGAATAAAGATCATTAAATAATAAAAATTACTCAATTCTCACATGGCCTTCACATGGGCACCTAAACCATGACCAATCAAATTTGGTAAATTTGGTGTGCTTCATTATTCTCCAACGGCTCCATGAAATAACATGCACCAACATGCAAACTTGGGCGCCCCAACATGCAAGAGCATGAATTGGTGAGTGGTCTCCACCTTGAAATAGATGCTTAGGATGGAATATTCCTTTGGGTTGCTCTAGAAACATTTACCAAAGTAAATCCACCTCCAAAATTACAATTACAAATTACTATAGAGGAAAATTATAATATTTAGAAATTAAAATAATTAATTCCCCACATATTAGCCCTTATTGAAAATATAAAACAAAGCAAGGAAATATTTTTGGTTGATGCAAGATTTCCAATGACTATGGATGCTCCTACATCACATCATCAGACTATATTATTATTAACTACAAAAATATGGAAATGGTAGTGATTATGGCACAAGATGTTTTAAATTTAATAACCAAAGAACAAGATAGAGGTTTGACTTTGATTGCAAACTATAGAAATGGTGGCGAGGTGATACATTATCAAGCTATTATCTCAAGTCAAAGAGAGTACTTGAAGGCAATGATCACATGATATTTGGAAAATCGACTTAGTAGTTACTAAGAATATCAAAAATTTACATCCAGATTTGCTAGTTATAAAATAAGAAAATAATATAAAGGAGTTTAATCTATGAAACATGCTACTTATCACAACAATGTTTGAAACAAATTGGTTTGACAAAAAAATTAGTATGAGAAGTCAATGATAGAATTCCTAAAGGAAGTGAGATATCATGAAATGGCATTATTACAGGATGTAAGGAAGTTAAGGTAGTGGAACAATTTCCTACACTAATCTTGAGAGGAGAAAAATGCAAAACCTTATAAATATTTAATAGTTAGAAGTACTTAAACAAAAATAAACACAAATATCATGCATACCACAACACAATGATTTATGTGGGGAAAACACTTTCGGGAGAAAAACCCCACACTCCAAAAGCTACCCAATATATTATTTAGAAATTAAAAGATTACAATGCAAAGCAAGCTTCTCATAGGAGTATCACCACCAGAGATCAAGAGACAACACAACCACTATCTGACTCTCACAATACACACACATCTACATACATCCCAACCACTTATAACTAGATTTTTTGAACCTTCTAGAATTAGGGTTTTACAAGGTCATTTTTCATTTGACATGTTAACGAAAAAAACCTTGACATGTCAACAGGAAAAATCCTTGATGTATTAGTGGGAAGAAGCCTTGATGTGTCAACAATTTTTTTTAGGGCGATGCCTCGAACCCCATATCTTGCTATGAGTGTAGAGTATTTACATGATTAGTCGCCACATACCAACATACATCCTATCAACAATAATCTGTATATAATCACAAGGTTGAGACACATTTGCCAAAAAATCTCCCACTTGTCGAACGCCTTGCAAGAGTAACGTGAGGGTGTAACCATCGCCCCTTTAATTGCTAGGGACTGAAAGGCCCATAGTCTCTGAACACCATTTTAACTTCTCTGTGCTCATAGGCTTAGTTAAAGAATCAACAATATTCATCAAATTCTACCTTAAGCAGCTTCACCCTACCATCTTCAACCATATCTCTAACAAAATGATACTGTACATCAATGTGCTTGGTCCTGGCATGAAATGTCAGGTTCTTGGCTAGACATATTGCACTTTGATTGTCACAATAAATTGTCATTGCACCTTATTTTATTCCAATATTTGAACATAGTCTCTTAAGCCAAATGGATTCATTACAGGCATGAGTTGCTGCCATATACTCTACTTTAGTAGTGGACAAAGCAACCACAACCTGTCACTTACTCATCCAACTAATTGCACCACCAAATAAAGTAAAAACATAAGCACTGGTGGATTTCCTGCTATCAACATCACCTGCCCACTCTGAATCCATATAACCATGAATATCAAGGAAAATATCATCTTCAATCATATTACTATGATAACATAAAGAAGAATATGAGGTACCCTGCAAATATTTGAATACTTTTTTAATTGCATCCCAATGAACTCTACTAGGATTAGACATATATCTGGAAAGAACTCCCACTGATTGAGAAATGTCTGGTCTAGTACAAACCATAACATACATCAAACTTCCAACTACACTATGGTAAGGCACTTTGATCACGTCTTCCATCTTTGATGGAGATGTAGGAAAATTTGAAATAGATAACTTTGTTCCAACTGAAACATGAACACACAATGGTCTACAATCCTGCATATCAAACTTCTGTAAAATTGAGTTGACATACTTGCTTTGGCCAAGGCATAGCTTTCTGTTCACTATATCTCTTTTAATTTCCATCTAAGAATGTGTTTAGCTGCACCAAGATCTTTCATTTCAAATCTAGCAGCAAGTTGAGATTTTAGTTATGAAATCATACCTTTCCCTCTACCAATAAATAACATATCTAAATATATAATGCAATAAATGAGGAAAAATCACCATTAGTTTTAAAATAAATGCAATGATCTGGTTGCGAATGCTCAAACTCAACACATATGTATCAAATTTCGGTACCACGTTCTAGGACTCTGTTTAAGCCATACAAAGATTTCTTCAATTTACAAACCAAATTACTTTTACCTTTCACCACGTAGTGCTCAGGCTGTGTCATAAAATATCCTCCTCCAATCAACACCCTCAACTTGAGAGTAACCCTTCACAACCAACCTTGATTTGTACTTCTCAATACCTCTATCTGAACCAATCTTTTTCTTGAACACCCATTTACAACCAACAGGTTTTCATCCTTTAGACAATGGTACAAGATCCTATGTATCATTCTTTTTCAAAGATTTCATTTTTTCATCCATAGCAATCTTCCAGGATTCTGCATCATTCATACCTAGTGCCTCTTATACAGATTTGGGTTCATCCATTTTAGTATTCAAAGAAAAAATACATCTCCAATCATCTGGTGAATACCTTTCAGGTGGTTGTCTATGCCTTGTAGACCTACGAACAAGCTGAGTTGGAGGTTCTTCCCACTCTTCTAAATATCCATAGCTAGATGAGCTCTCCTCAACTTCTTGTCTATCCTTGGGCCTCGATTCAACTTTCTCAGGTGTAGAAGGAAATTGAATTACATCTTCCTGTTTACTTATTTTTGGATGCAATGTAATAGAAGAAGGCTTAGTTTCTCTAAAAATAAGACTTCTACAATGTATTACCTTATGTGCAACAGGATCCCAAAGCTTGTATCCTTTCACACCATAACTATGTCTGATGAAGATAAATTTCACAACTTTGTTCTCCAACTTTGTTTGCTTCTCCTTTGGCACATGTGCATATGCCTCACAACCAAAACTCTAAGATGTATTAAAGAAGGCTTGTGACCCGATCATGCCTCTATAGGTGTCTTATCAACAAGAGTTGATCTAGGATACCTACTAATTAGGTAACAAGCAGTGGAAACAACTTCAACCCAAAACCTTTGTTCTAGGCTAGCACCACTCAACATACTCCTAGCCTTCTCCATTAGTGTCCTATTCATTCTTTCTGCAACTCCATCCTATTGTGGAGAATACAGAGTTGTCTTTTGTCTATGAATACCACAATCTTTACAGAATCTATCAAAATCATTAGAGCAAAATTCACTGCCATTATCAATCCTCAAACATTTTATTTTCTTTCTAGTTTACAACTCAACCATTGCCTTAAATTCTTTAAATCGACTAAAAACTTTAGATTTACTCTTTACAAAATATACCGATGTCATTCTACTAAAATCATCAATAAATGAAACATAATATATGGATTTACCAATTGAAGGAACATATACAAGACCAAATACATTAGAATGAATAAGATTCAATACACCAAAAGATTTATGAGAACTTGAGTAAAATTGTATGCGATTTTGTTTTCCATAAATGTAATGTTCATAGAAATCGAATTCAAGATTATAATAAAAAAAACCTTGAACAAGGATTTTATTTTTCAAGGTCCTTAGGCCCTTTTCTCCAATGTGGCCAAATCTCTGGTGCCATAACATAGTTTTCTCTGTAGGTAAATTTTTATTAGAAGAAAGAGCACCCTTGGGTACCCAAAAGCCATGACCATCTGTTGAAGGTGAAACCCTCACTTCTTCTACAGACTTTTTTTTCACAAAAGTACTATTGCACTGAATAGTTCATGCATCAAGCTTATACAATGTCCCATATCTGGCACCTCTAGCAATCACCATAGCACCTCTAACCATCTTGCATCTTGCATCAAAAAATACTACCTGCACACACATCTATTAGTTTTCTCACAGATAACAAATTTTGTACTAATCTAGGGATATGCAACACACCATTAATCCTTTTTATTCTATCATCAAGAAACCTGATTTTATCTTTACCACAACCAACAATGTCTAAATTAGAATCATCACCCAAGTACACCTTACCTCCATCAAATTATTCATTCTCAAAAAACCAATCTCTATTAAAGGTCATATGAAAAGATGCACTTGAATCAATTAACCATGCATCATTACCTACATGAGTTGCTAAAGCTGCAATTGAATGTGTCACCATCTTCCTTCTCAGACTTGGAATGAGAATCAAATTTCATCTTTTTCTTCTTCTTTTCTTCTTTGCATTCCTTACAAACATGTCCAGGCTTACCACAGTTCCAACAAATAACTTTGGACTTTTTAGGAGATTGAGATCTCCCCTTGGACATGGATTTATCACGCTTCTCATTCTTCTTGCCTTTTTCCTTAGGTCTTCCATAAAAATTTAGGGCCTCCTTGGAAATGATGGATACCTTCCTCCTCATCTCTTCATAAAGAAAAGAACCCACCACATCTTCAGTCTTCAATATAACAAAAGTACTCCCAAAAGCCATAACAAGAGAATCCCACGAATCAGGCAAAGAACAAAGAAAAATATAAAATTTCTCCACCTCATCCATTTTGACACCAACTGATGCCAATTGATCCACCAACATATTGAATGCTTCTAGGTGGTCTATGATTCATCCTCCCTCTTCCATTCTCAAGGAATGCAACTTCTTCCTTAAGAAAATATTGTTCACTAAAGATTTGGCTTGTACATCTCACCAAGCTTCTTCCATAGTTTCTGTACAGAGGTATCTTCATGGACATTAATTAAAAAAGAGTCTGCCAAGTACAATTTGATTAAACCCTTAGCTTTATGGTCCATAACATCATATTGAGCAGCTTGAGTAGGATATGCAGGCCTTGAAACATTCTCAAAAAAATCCCACATATCTCGATCTATCAATAGATCCTCCATCTTTAGCTTCCACATCTCAAAATTATTTCCAAAAAAATTATCCACCTCTATTCTCCCCGGTGAACTTGCCATCTGAAAATTCCTGTAACAAGATCACAAAGTGTCTTTTGCACAAGCTCCCACTCAAATATGGATTAGATCAAAAAACCCAACAACCCACAATTGAAACCAAAGGTGATTAGGCTTTGATACCACTTGTAAGGAAGTTAACATAGCGGAACAACTTCCTACACTAATCTTGAGAGGAGAAAAACGAAAAAATTTACAGATCTTTAATAGTTACAAGAAATTAAACAAAAATAAACACAAATATCATGCATACCACAACATAATGATTTACATGGGGAAAATACTTTCGGGAGATAAACCCACACTCCAAAAGCCGCCCAATATATTATTCAGAAATCAAAAGATTACAGTATACTTGCAGAGCAAGCTTCTCATAGGAGTATCACCACTATAGATCAAGAGACAACACGATCGCTATTTAAATCTTAGAATACACACACATCTACATATATCCTAGCTGCTTATGACAAGCTTTTTGGAGCCTTCTAGGATTAGGTTTTTACAACGTCATTTTTCATTTGACGTGTTAATGGAAAAACCTTGATGTGTCAGTAGGAAAAAACCTTGCTGTGTTAGTGGGAAAAAACCTTGACGTGTTAGCAGGAAAACCTTAACGTGTTAACAAAAACTTTTTTTGAGGCAATGCCTCAAACCCCATATCTTGCTATGAGTGTACAGTATTTGCATTAGTCACCATATACCAACATACATCCTATCAACAATAATCCATATATAATTGCAAGGTTGAGACACATTTTCCCAAGACAAGATATGAAAATAAGATAATTTATTGAAAATAGCTTAGAAAATTTGAAGAAAAAATTGTGATCTCTACAATTAACCTACTCATGCCATATGAGAGAATATAAATTGGCAGGATAAATATAATATAATTATTATAGTAACTAAAGTTAAATTGATAAATAATCAAAGAAAGTTGAATATTATATTTCAAATAGAAGGACGAGTTAAAATTAAAGAATAGGAATATCTATTGAGAAATTTAAAATAGAAATAAAAAGAACATCAATCAAGAAATAATAGAAAACACATACAAAAGTGTATATTGATAAATTGAATTACGTGGTTCACCAATGTATGACTACATCCACAAGAAAAGCAAGACAATATATTTTTATTACTAGTTTTGTTGGAGTAGATACAAAGTTTTTAACATAGTCAATATAAGTGTTTTTAGTCTCCAAATATGTGGAGACATTAGGTAAATGAAGAGGCAGGGAGAGGAGTAACAATTCAACACCATTGGACTTCACACACTTAACAATCTCCCACTTGAAGTCTAAACCACTACTTCAAGTAATTACACACAAAGATTGTTGGAATTATTGTCATTGATGTCAAAGGTGCTTAGTCTAGATTATTGGAAGTGGTCAATGATGTCAAAGATGCATACACATGTTGTAAATAAGATGAAGAAGATAGTCATAAAGAAGTTATCACTTATGAGAACATTCAATAAAGAATCTAAGAGCAGCTTTTGTGAATAGGCTTGTATAGATTTAAAGAAAGCAACATCATAGTAAGGTGAAGTTTTAGACATGAACAAGTGGATCACAATGATGTATGGATGGCTGTGGGTGAAAATAAAGTGGGCAATAACCTACACAAGGGATAGCATTCCGAGGAGTGCTAAACATACTAATGTATTTTTGAAAGTACTTTAGGATGCTGCGAATATGATGGAATAGAGAAGAAAAATTCTATAATAGTTCTTACTCTACAATAGGAATGATGCAAGAGTGGTTCAAGTTTAGGCTCAGAGAACTCCTTCAACTAATCCAAAAGGGAGTCTATGTTGACAACACTTAACAATGCCTTTGAAGACGTAACTTGCAGACATAGGTTTCAGTTGTAAGGAATGGAGTGGGCATTGGATCTACCGATTTTACCAACCTGTTCCTCACAGTGTGTGAAGCATCAATAGAGGCTCTTCATGATTGCTAATACAAATTCATTGCATCAACCAAGTTCTAATTAAAAATTCATTTCAACAAATATGCAACAAATTGCTAATATAAATGAGTAGCGAATACATACACAAAAATCAGACCAATCTTAATCCATTCAAGGCAGTGATCTAATTTTAATTATTACTAGGCAACAATTCACAATTACCTTTGGACAATGATTAAATTAATATTCCAAAGGCTGTGATTCAAAAATTAAAGAATGAGACAAAAGTAAAAAGCAAACAAATAAGACGAAAATTAGAAAAGACGATAGATGAATAAAGACAAAATAAAAAAGTAGTGATTAATATTGAAGGAGCAACGATTCATGTATAAGAGCTAATGTATTTGCAAAGGTGACGATTTTTTTAAAAAGCAGATAAGACAAATTTAAGAAAAGGACAAATTTCCATATGAGACGAAAATAAGTAAGACAAAAAAAGAAATTAGAAATCAATTCTTCAAGGCAGCAATGGAAATTATTAATGGGCTGGGAATTTTAAAATCAATGATTCCATGTATATTTTAGGAGCAGTGATAATATTTAAAAAGATGTGATTATAGAAAGAAAGCAATTAGTATAAAGGCAACATGGGTAGTGATTCATAAATATAAAGTAACTATCCAATAAAGACAATAACTAAGACTTATTAAAGTCATTGGTTATGCAAGTAGTGGTTATGTTATTAAGGTTGAAGGTTGGTTAAAAAAAGGAGAGAAAAAATTCACAAAGAGAGGATGATCTTCATTCAACAACCAAAATATAGAGGAAACATTTTACCCAAGTAATTTGGAAGTCAAGAGAAAGAGGAGTATTAGAGCAAGAGGAGCATAAGAGAATTTTTGATAGGGGGAAGAAGTACATTCTTCTTGCATTGGATAAGAATGGATGTCTTCCATGATCCATTTATGGATAGATGCTTCCTAAACTTCCCTTTTCCATTGATGTCAAAGGGGGAGTGATATAGTAAGGGGGAGCAATGCAAAAGGAAAATATTTGTGTTGCCATCAATGACAAAGGGGGAGATTGTTGGAAGTATTGTCATTGATGTCAAAGGTGCTTAGTCTAGATTATTGGAAGTGGTCAGTGATGTCAAAGATGCATACACATGTTGTAAATAAGACAAAGAAGATAGTCATAAAGAAGAAGTTATCACTTATTAGAACATTCAATAAAGAATCTATGAGCAACTTTTGTGAACAGACTTGTACAGATTTAAAGAAAGCAACATCATAGTAAGGTGAATTTTTAGACATGAACAAGTGGATCATAATGATGCATGGATGGCTGTGGGTTAAAATAAAGTGGGAAATAGCCTACACAAGGGGTAGCATTCCAAGGAGTATTAAACATACTAATGCATTTTTGAAAGTCCTTTAGGATGCTGCATATATGATGGAATAGAGAAGACATTCTACAATAGTTCTTACTTTGCAATAGGAATGATGCAAGAGTGGTTCAAGATCAGGCTCAGAGAATTCCTTTAGTTAATCCAAAAGGGAGTCTATGTTGACAACACTCAACAATTCCTTTGAAGACGTAACTTGCAGACACAAGTTTCAGTTGCAAGGAATGGAGTGGGCATTGGATCTAATAATTTTACCAACCTTTTCCTCACAGTGTGTGAAGCATCAACAGAGGAACTTCATGATTTCTAATACAAATTTGTTGAATCAACCAAGTTCTAATTAAAAATTCATTTCAAGAAATATGCAACAGATTGCTAATACAAATGAGTAGCGAATACATACACAAAAATCACATCAGTCTTAATCCATTCAGGGCAGCGATCTGATTTTAATTATTACTAGGCAACAATTCACAATTACCTTTGACAATGATTAAATTAATATTCCAAAGGATGTGGTTCAAAAATTAGTGAATGAGACAAAAGTAAAAATCAAACAAATAAGACAAAAATCAGAAAAAGATGAAAGATGAATAAAGACGAAATAAAAAAGTAGTGATTAATATTGGAGGAGCAACGATTCATGTATAAGAACAAATGTATTTGCAAAGGTGGCGATTTGTTTAAAAAGTAGATAAGATAAATTTAAGAAAAGGACAAATTTCCATATGAGACAAAAATAAGTAAGGAAAAAAAAAAAGCAATTACAAATCAATTCTTCAAGGTAGCGATGAAAATTATTAACAAGTTGGGACTATTAAAATCAGTGATTCCATGTATATTTTAGGAGCAATGATAATATTTAAAAGGTTTCGATTATAGAAAGAAAATGATTAATATAAAGGTAGCATGGGTAGCAGTTCATAAATATAAGGTAACTATGTAATAAAGACAACTAAGACTTATTAAAGTCATCAGTTATGCAAGTAGTGGTTATGTTACTAAGGTTGGATGTTGGTTAACAAAAGCAGAGAATAATTTCAAAAATAGAGGATGATCTTCATTCAACAACTAAAATATAGAGGACACATGTTTACCCAAGTAATTTGGAAGTCAAAAGAAAGAGGAGTATTAGAGAAAGAGGGAGCATAAGAGAATCTTTGACAGGGGGAGAAGTACATTCTCATTGCACATTGGATAAGAATGGACGTCTTCCATGATCCATTTATGGATAGATGCTTCCTAAACTTCCCTTTTCCATTGATGTCAAAGGGGGAATGATATAGTAAGGGGGAGCAACACAAAAGGAAAATATTTGTGTTGTCATCAATGAAAAAGGGGGAGATTGTTGGAAATATTGTCATTGATGTCAAAGGCGCTTAGTCTAGATTATTGGAAGTGGTCAATGACGTCAAAGATGCATACACATGTTGTAAATAAGACAAAGAAGATAGTCATAAAGAAGAAGTTATCACTTATGAGAACATTCAATAAAGAATCTAAGAGCAACTTTTGTGAACAAACTTGTACAAATTTAAAGAAAGCAACATCATAGTAAGGTGAAGTTTCAGACATGAACACATGGGTCAAAATTATGTATGGATGGTTGTGGGTGAAAATAAAGTGGGAAATAGCCTACACAAGGGGTAGCATTCCAAGGAGTAATAAACATACTAATGTATTTTTGAAAGTCCTTTAGGATGCTGCGAATATGATGGAATAGAGAAGACATATTCTACAATAGTTCTTACTTTGCAATAGGAATGATGCAAGAGTGGTTTAAGTTCAGGCTCAAATAACTTCAGCTAATCCAAAGGGGAGTCTATGTTGACAACACTTAACAATGCCTTTGAAGACGTAACTTGTAGACACAGGTTTCAGTTGCAAGGAATGTTTTGGGCATTGGATCTACTAATTTTACCAACCTGTTCCTCATAGTGTGTAAAGCATCAACATAGGCTCTTCATGATTGCTAATACAAATTCATTGCATCAACCAAGTTCTAATTAAAAATTCATTTCAAAAAATATGCAATAGATTGCTAATACAAATGAACAACATATACATACACAAAAATCAGATCAGTCTTAATCCATTCAGGGCAGTGAAATGATTTTAATTATTACTAGGCAGCAATTCACAATTACCTTTGGATAGTGATTAAATTAATATTCCAAAGGATGCGGTTCAAAAATTAAAGAATGAGACAAAAGTAAAAAGCAAACAAATAAGACAAAAATCAGAAAAGACGAAAGATGAATAAAGATGAAATAAAAAAGTAGTGATTAATATTGGAGGAGCAACGATTCATGTATAAGAGCTAGTGTCTTTGCAAATGTGGCGATTTGTTTAAAAAGTAGATAAGAAAAATTTATGAAAAGGAAAAGTTTCCATATGAGATGAAAATAAGTAAGACAAAAAAAAATTAGAAACAATTCTTCAAGGCAACGATGGAAATTATTAACAGGTTAGGACTATTAAAATCAACGATTCCATGTATATTTTAGGAGCAGTAATAATATTTAAAAAATTGTGATTATAGAAAGAAGGCGATTAGTATAAAGGTAGCATGGGCAACGATTCATAAATATAAGGTAACTATCCAATAAAGAGAACAACTAAGACTTATTAAGGTCATTGGTTATGCAAATAGTGGTTATGTTATTAAGGTTGAAGGTTGGTTAACAAAAGGTGAGGACTTTCTAAATAGTCATGTCTATTCTAAGGAATTGCCTCTCTTCACAAGATATTAAGGGAGTTTTTGAATAAATGTTTTTGAGTGTGTGTGAAAAAGGAGATATCATATAAATTCAATCAGACCTTAAGAATACATCTGAAAAATGTTGTGTAGTAGATTCAAAGGGAGTTTATGAGAAAATTGTAGCAGACTTATGAAGGAGGAGAATAACTAGAAGACAAATTTATGAAGACTTTATAAGAAGATTTATGAAGTCTCTATGAGCATAACTTTGGAGACTTTATGAGGTAGATTTGAGCAGACTTATAAGGCATGTTTATGAATAAAATTATAGCAGATTTATGAGGAAAGTTGAAGCAGATTTGTGAAGGAATTTAAGAGCAGATAGTATCTGAAGCAAAGTTTGTGAAGAATATTGAAATAAAAGGACACATACAAATCTGTGATATAGAAGAGAAGTTCATGCATACATAGAAGAAGATTATGCAAAGATAAAGGGGAAGATATATGCAAATATAGGAGGAGGATTTAAGAGGAAGTGTACAAAAAGGAATATGGTGGTATGGAAGAAGATCTTGCAAAAATATTGAGAAGAGATTTATGATAGATCTAGAGAGAAGACCTTGTGTGCAGATTTGTAGAGAATGAATAAGTAGATTTAGAACAAACTTTTAAGGAAGATTGGAAAAATTCATGAAGCATATTTGAAAGTATATAAGAAAATTCAAGAAGGAGAATAGAATAGATTTGTGAAGACTTCATGAAGACCTTTTGAGCAAGATATCCATTAAAGAGAAAAGTGTGGAGAATTGATTGGTATATTATACAATCACAAGGAAGTTTTATGAGAATATTTTGAAGAAAGATATATGCACATTTTATAGAGGGTTTATGTGCAACATCACAGCCGAATTATGAGCAGCCTTATAGCAGACTTTTGAGGAAAAGTTGTGCATATGATGAATGTATAGAAGATAGATCTTTATAGCAGACTTGGTGTAAGTTTAAGAAACATATTTGAGCAGAATTGTCCATCATCAATTGAAGAAGCAACATTGAAGGTGGAACATTGTTCTTGAGGTTATTATATTTTGCTAAGTTGGTGCTTAGCAAGTGTGGGTTGGTGCCTCTAGTAGGTTGGTGCCTACAAATTGAGGGAGTTGGTGCTTCTTGTAGGTTGGTGCCTACAAAACAAGTGAGAGGTTGGTGCCTCTAGTAAGTTGGTGCCTACAATCATTGTAATTCACATAAATATATAAAGTAAATTAATTGTACTGTGGTTTTCTCCAGCAAGGGTTTCCACATAAATATTAGTGTTATTGTGTTCCTCACATGTGCATGATTATTGATGTTAAGTGAATGGTGTTATTGTGATTGATAAAGTTTTAAATTGGTAAAAGTTGTTATACTGATTCACCTCCCCTCTCATTTCCCCACTTTTTGAGGCTTATTGTCACACCTTGACAAGGTCAAGTGAAGCTTTGCAAAACTCTAGCATCTCTTTTGTGACGACCTTTGTAAGTGCATCAATATGATTCAAAATATTATGTATCATTTCCAACTTCAGTTTTCCCTCTTCAAGGATGTTTTGGATGAAATGATATCAAATGTCTATCTGCTTAGTACAAGAATGGAAGGTTGAATTTTTGGCCAAATGAATTGTACTATTGCTGTCACTAAACAAAGTGAAAAAATTATATTTACAACCAAACTCACCCAATAAAATTTTCAACCATAACATTTCCTTATCTCCTTCAATGAGTGCAATGTATTCTACTCTAGCAATAAAGAGTGCTACCACTTGTTGCAATCTAGAAACCCAATTGATTGTTGTCCTTGCAAATGTGAACACATAACTCTAAGTGGTAGATCACCTTATGTCCAAGTCACCAACCATATCAGAATCAACAAAATATTGCAACTAAGCCTCTTTCCCTTTAAATCTCAAGAAATGATGTGAAATTACCTTCAAATATCTCAAAATCCACTTCATTGCTTGCCAATGTTTTTTACCAAGATTACTCATATACCTGTTGACCACTCCCATTGCATGATCAATACCAAGTCTTGTGCAAATCATCACATACATAAATCTCCTGACAATAAAGGAATGAGGCACTTCTTTCATATATTCTTTTTCTTGTGTCTTAGGAAACAACTAAGAGAATAACCTAAAATGATTAGCTAAAGGAGTCATGATAGTCTTGACATTCTTCATGTGAAACCTGTCCAAAACCTTTTTAAAATACTTTTGTCATGCCAATTTTAATTCTCTGTCCTGCCTATCTCTTATGATTGTCATTCTAAGAATTTTTTTAGCAACCCCTAGATCCTTCATTAAAAACTTGTTAGCTAATTGTTGTTTATGCTTGCCAACAACATTCATGTTAGTTCTAGTCACTAGAATATCATTAACATATAGTAAAAGCAACACAAATTCACTATTCTCCAAAACTTTGTAATAAACACAAGATCATATTCACACTTGGAGAAATTTTTCTTAACCATGAAGGAAACAAAATTGATGTAGCATTATCGTGGAGCTTGTTTCAGTCCATCCAAACTTTGTTTCAATCTATAAACTAAATTTTCATGTTCCTCTTTCTTGAAACCTTCTAGTTGTTGTATATATAACTCTTCTCCCAGATCACCATGTAGAAATGCAATATTGACATCAAGTTGCTCCAATTCACTATCATAAGCAATAGCTAATCCCAACATTGCTTGAATAGTAGTCATTTTTACTATAGATGATTTTTTTTAGTGAAATCAACACCTTGCTGCTAACCAAATCCTTTCACCACTAATTTGGCTCAGTATCACTTCTTGCTTCCTTATTCTTTCAATATGCACACCCACCTTTTTCAATGCTTTCCAATTAGGTGGAAGAGGAACCAAATCACAAGTACGATTTTCCATCAATGATCTCATTTATTCTTTCATAGCTTCCATCCATTTTGTGCAACCTTTGTCATTATAATCTTGTTCAAATATTGTAGGTTCATCTTGATTAGAAATTAATAAGATGGTAAATAAAATATTTTATTTTTTTAGGAGGCTTTTTCTCTCTAGTGTATCTCCTCAATTGAGGAATCAAATCTCATGAAGTACCATGTTCTGAATTATAAACATGAGATTGTTGTTGAGGTGGAGATTGAGTGTTATGAGTCAAAAAAGTCTAAGATAATAGTGGTTGATCCAAATTTAGCTGTTGCTCATCAAATTGGTATAATGAGGTAGAATTAGGGTTTTTAAAGGCTACAATTCAAGAGAGGGAAACTTGTCAAAAGGTTGCAAAATATTTAAGGAGGTACACGATGGAATAGGGGGCTGTGAGGGATTTGGTAAATCTTGTGCAGGGGAAAAATGAGTGTTAGGGGGCAGCATAACATGTAAGGAGGTGAATAAAATATATGGACTATACTGTGTTGGAGTGTCATTTGTACCCAACACTAGAAGCTTTATTTAGCAGGCACATAACTTGTAATAGGAAACAAAGATAATGAAGTTCCCTACTAGTTTGAAGTAGTTTTGGTCAGTAGAGAATTAGGAATTATGTTTTGTGCTAAGATTTTATTATATTATAGGTCTAGAATATTATTTAACACATCATTTCCATTTGTGATGTCATCCAGTGACACATACTCTTTCATCGACTTCCCATGTTTAGATAAATGTGAAATTACTCTTTCATTGAAGGTGACATATTGGCTTCTAGTAACTTGTTTAGAAAGTGGATCCCACAACTCGTAACCAAATTGTTTTTCTTTATAACCAATAAAAGTACACCATTTTGTTTAGCATTGACCTTCATTATTTTTTCCTATAGGATATGAACAAAAGCTTCACACTCGAACACCCACAAATGACTATATGAAATTCTCCTTCCCTACCACTTCTCTGGAATTTCAAAACCCAACTGAGAGGATGGAACTTGGTTAATCAAATAGACAACTGTATTTACAACCTCCATCCAAAATTGTTTTCCCAAACCAATATTGGAGAGCATACTGTGATCCCTCTCCAAAATTGTTCTATTCAAACTTTCAACTGCACAATTTTCTTTAGGGATGAAAAGGACAATTTTTATTCTTTGAATACCATTATCTAGAAAAAAAGATCAAATTCTATGAAATAAAACTCACCAACATTATCAAATTTTAAGAACTATTTTTTTCTAGCTTGTTTTCAACAAGTGCCTTGAAGTTCTTAAATTTTCCAAAAAATTCAGGCTTCCTATTTATCATATAAACCCAAACCTTCTTAGTGCAATCATCTAGAAAAGTAACAAAATAATTAGACCCACCAATTGAAGTTACCTTAGTGGGACTAAATACATCTGAATGCACTAGCTCCAATGGTTGTGTCTTCTTCTCACGTCCCTTGGTAGAAAAGCTAATCCTCTTTTGCTTGCCATGGATACGATTCTCACACAACTCTAAATCAACTGATTTCAATTATGGAATTTGATCCCTTTTGTTCAAAATCTCAAGGCCCTTTTTGCTCATATGACTAAGGCTCTTGTGCCAAAGTTTCGTACCACTATCTGCAACTTCCATTGTAGCTCCAACTTCAACATGAATCTCTAGCATGTACAAAGCGCAAATTTGCTTCCCCTTGCAATTACCAAAGCTACTTTTTCACTTTCCATATACTTGATTTGAAAGTGACACTACATCCTTCAACATCCAATTGCTTGGCTGAATTTAAGTTTCTTTTGAGTTGAGAGACATGTTTGACATCCCGTAGTAGTTAACTATTTCCATTTTTTAGTTTCAAAAAATATCTCCTTTTCCAATAATATCACAAGGTTCATTATCACCAAGATAAACTTACCAAAATTACTATTTTGATAGTTTTAGTATTCTTGGCACGAAGTGGCATGAAAAGATGCTCCAAAATTAAGCACCCAAACATCTGTTGCAGCTTCTCTTATTGATAGAACAAGAACACCCACATCTTCTTCATATGTTGTATTTACCTCATATTATTTGGACTGAGTTTTAGCCTTCTTGAAAGACCAACAATTTATTGATGTGGCCTTCTTTGCCACAATACTAGCAACTAACATTTCTGCCTCTTGAGTTTGATCTCTTACTGGACTTTGATCTTCTTCTATGGTTATACCTCCCTCGTTCTTGTCATCTCCTTGTTTCTGATTATCAAGGCTTCACCCGATGAAGTACCTTGATTCTTCCTTCTCATATCCTCATTGACAACAACATCTAATTTTAATATACTTCCCTTCTTTCTTAGACATCAAGTTGCTAATAGCCATAACAAATCCTTCCTAGCTATCAAGTAGAGAGCATAATAGAAAAATGGCCTTGATTTTATCATCCAATTTTATGCTCACATAATTAATTATTTGATTAGTGTATTAAATTCATTTAAATGGTTTGAGTGCATTACCGCTTTCTTTCTTTTTCAAGTTGTACAATTTCTTCTTTAGAAAAACTTTATTTGATGTGAAATCTATCTCATACATGTCAAACAAATTTTCTCACAATCCTTTTGTTGTTTTCTCTATTGCAACATTAAATAACATATTTTTGGATAGAGAGAGGATTATTGTTGACATTTCCATCTTTTCTAATTTCTCCAATCTTCATCGGACATTGCATCTGGCTTCTTCACTTTTCCTTCTAACATGATTGAGAGATATCCTTGAATAAAAAATACTTCCAATTGCAAATTCCACATTCCAAAGTTCCAACCCAAGAATTTTTTAATCCTCCACTTATCTGTATCCTCCATCTCTTCTCAAATTCACTCAGATACCAATTTTTGAGAAATTTATAATAACAATAAAATGAACAACAATCAAGAAATAATAGAACACATACACAAAAGTGTACAATGACAAATCAAAATTATGTGGTTCACCAATGTATGGCTACATCCATACGCTGGATTGGTAGCACAAGAGCAGTTTCAACTATGAAACGTGGGTAGCTCTGAAACTTTTCACTATATTGCCCTTGCCTTAAGTCGTAGAGGAGTGGAAGAGTTTGGAATGTGGGAAGATCTTAAAGTTAAGCTAAGTCTTTCTTTGGCAATGTAGGCGTAACCTCTCCCTCAACTCCTCTATCACTTGGTGCATTTTGTTTAGACTACATATTCTTCTACCTAGCTTCCACATATGGAATGATTCATACTTTGATATGGAGATGACTGTTCTAAATGTGGGTTAATGTCCATCTAAACATGTGATATTTAGTTATTGCTATTATTTATTACTATTAATTTTTTTTTTATGCTTTTTCAAAATAAATAAAAATATTGAAAAATACAAATAGTAAAAGATTATAGAATCATCACAAGGAGAGGTAATGATAAAATGTATAAAAAAGGTCAATCAATGTAGTGAGAAAGAAGTAAAAGATAGTAGTGACAAAAATAAGTGTGTATGATAAGATAGTTTTTGGAAAATATATAATAGAGTGTAATTTATAATAGTTGTTATCTCTTCCCTATCTTATGGTCATAG
>VDFB02075321.1:61837086-61882018 GCA_007258455.2 Sequoia sempervirens | reverse complement strand
AAGGTCCCGTTGAAAATTACATGGCTGAGTTTCAAAGACTATCCGTCATGGTACTCGGAATCACGGAAAGGAGGCTGATCTGCTTGTTTATAGGACTGTGGGAGGCCACCCGAGGTCTAGTAAGTGCCTTGGATCCAACTACACTCCAAGAGGCAATTCATAAAGCCACTAGACTTGACTCCGCCCAAGCAAAGGAAAAGGATCACTCCAAGAAGATGACCTCAAAAGTTAAGAACTTTCGTGGAAAGGAAGGACGCAAGAAACCATACCTTTCTTACCATGACCGAGAAGAACTAAGGAGGAAGGGTCTCTGCTTTGATTGCAAGAAAAAATGGAAAAGAGTACACACACTTGTGGACAATATGAAGACCAAGGAAGAAAGTTGTGTTTTAAATGCAAAAATGTATGGAAACCGGAAAACAAGTGCAACCGAAAAGACCTTATGAGGGAAAACTTGTGTTTCAAGTGCAAGGAAGATTGGGAACCTGGACATACATGCGGACGGAAAAAAAGCCAAGCCCACAACATTTAAGCAACATCTAATCAAGTGACGGGAAATGAAGATAAAGAAGGCCCAAACAAAAGAATAAGATACGAGGAAGAAAGTGAGGAAGGGGTGACTTTGCCTCCATCTCAAGGGCATCAAAACATCACCCCTTTAGAATCCAAGGTGAAATTAAGGGCAATAAAGTAACAACCCTTGTTGACAGTGGGGCTACCCACAATTTTATAAATGAAAACTTAGTGGCAAGATTGAGGTTAGAAACAAAAGACTTTAAGGGATTTAAGGTGGCTTTAGCAAAATGGATTCACCACCCCATGCACAAAGAAGATCTCCCAACTGAATCAGAAAACATCAAATCAAGGACAAATTCTACATTGTAAAACTAGGGGATACCGAAGTAATTTTGGGCACCCCTTGGCTACATTCATTACAGGATGTCAACCTAAACTTTCAAAAAATTAGAAATATGTTATGAACATAATGGGGAAAGGCGTTTACTGCAAGATCTATCTGATGGGTCTCCAAGGGTAGTTTCAGCCAAGAAGATGGAAAAAATCCTTAGGCACGACGAAGTAAAATGGGTGGCTCAATGCTTGATCCTAGATAAAACTACTCCCAAAGGGAAATCAGTCCATGTAGACATACAACCACTACTAAAAAGGTTCAAAAGAGCCTTTAATGACATCCCTCTTGGTCTTCCCCCTAAAAGAGGCTCCATTGAACTAGAAGAAGGATCAAAACCAATTGTCACCACCCCCTACTGCCACCCTCACAAATATAAGGAAGAAATTGAAAAGACCATAAAGGAATTGTTAAAAATGGGGCATATCCAACCAAGTTCTAGCCCTTTTGCTTCATTTGTTGTACTTTCAAAGAAGAAAGATGGCACAATGAGGATGTGCATCAATTATAGGGCATTAAATAAGAAAACAATAAAGAATAGATACCCCATTCCCTGAGTTGATAAACTTATTGGCGAACTACATGGAGCAGTCTACTTCTCAAAAATTGACCTAAGATCAAGTTATCACCAAATCAGCTTAAGAGAGGAGAACATACCAAAGACAGCCTTTAGGTGCCACTATGGTCATTTTGAGTTTCTTGTCCTACCATTCGGGCTAACCAATGCACCAGCCACTTTCCAATCTTGCATGAATCATATCTTCAGAGGACAGCTAAGGAAGTTCTTATTGATCTTCTTCATTGACTTCCTAATCTATAGTAAAACCTGGGAGGAACACCTAAAGCATATAGATGAAGTACTAGAGATACTTGAGCAACAAACCTTATTTTCCAAGTTCTCCAAATGCGAGTTTAGGTATGGAGGAAATCTTGTACTTAGGAGACAAGATCAATGCCCAAGGAGTAAAGGTGGATGAAGAAAATATTTGAGGCAATTTGAAGTTGGCCAAAACCCAAGACTCTAACACACCTCAGAGGGTTCTTGGGACTATGCAATACCAAAGATTTGTAAAAGGATTTTAAAAGCTAACCGCATCACTCACTGATCTAACTAATAAGGGAGCATTTACTAGGAATGAAGGAGCACATGCAACTTTATAAAAAACTTAAGTGATGAGTTCCTGCCCCATATTGGCAATACTGGATTTCTCCTCACCCTTTGAGTTATATTGCGATGCTTCAGAGGAAGGGATTGGAGCAATATTAATGCAAAATAAACACCCTATAGCCTTTGAGAGTAGGAAACTCAAAGACATAGAAATGACATACTCAGTTTACGACAAGAAGATGTTAGCAATTATGCATGCCCTTGCAAAGTTTAAACAATACTTGATTTGTGAGAGATTCATCGTGAAGACTGACCTCAATAGTCTAAGATTTTTCCTAAACCAAAAACACTTAATTGATAGGCAACAAAAATGGGTAAGTAAGCTGCAAGCATACAATTTCGACATTGAAAACATGAAGGGAAAAAACAATATTGTATCACGGAGACCCCACCTTGGTTCAATGACAACGATATCCATCGAATGGAAAACATCTATACCCACAGAGTATGCTAAGGATCCATTCTCAAGTGATATAATAGAAGGGATGATACAAGATGAGAGGTACAGGGCTATTGATGACCTCATTCTTTATAAGGACCAAATATACGTCACACCTGGGTCAAGAGTAAAGAAGGAAATTATGAAAAACTATCATAACAACCCATCACCTGGACATCAAGAGTATTACAAGACCTATAAACAAATCAAGGGGAGGTTCTCGTGGAAAGGCCTGAAAGGAGATGTGTTGAAACATGTTAGGGAATGTATGGTATGTCAAAGAAACAAAGGAGAACATACATATCCTGCAAGACTACTTCAACCCTTACCCATACCCAATCAAAAATAGGAGAGCATATCTATGGACTTCATAACGAGGCTACCCAAAGTACAAGGAAAAGATTGCATCTATGTGGTGGTTGATTGCTTAACCAAATATGCACACTTCATGGCTATATCAACAAAGTTTAAAGCCCCGAAGTAGTCGAAGTCTTCTTTAAAGAAATTTTCAAACTACATGGTTTACCACAGAACATCGAAACAGTTGTTTCCTTCATCTATTTTGGCAAGAGCTATTCAAACTAGCTAGAATAGAGTTAACTCCCAACACTAGCTATCATCCGCAAACTGATGGGCAAACCAAAATTGTCAACAAATGGTTGGAAGGGTATTTAAGAAACTATGTCACAAGACAGTAAATTGCATGGATTAAGTAGTTACATTTGGGAGAATACTGCTACAACCCCACTCACCACATGTCGATAGGGATGGGTCTCTTCCAAGTATTATATGGATAGACAGAATCATTCTTCGGGGACTTGATTCTTTTGGAGAGTAGGGATTTCATACAACAAAATATGGATTTCATGAATGTGCTTAAAGACAACCTCCACCAAGCACAGAACCAGCAATAGGTGTATGCGGATAGGAAGGAGAACTGAACGGGCATTTGAGTTCAAAGATTTGGTCTTTTTGAGGTTGCAACCATACAAACAATCATCACTCAAAGTCAGTGGAGCGGAAAAACTTAAGCCCTAATTCTATGGACTATATGAAATCTTAAGGAAGATAGGAGAAGTGGCCTATGAGTTGGAACTTCCCATAAATAGCAAAATTCACAATGCGTTCCATGTATCTCGCCTTAAAAAGGTGTTGGGGCAACATGTCATCCCATGCTCAGAATTGCCACCACTTGATGATGAAGGCAAGTTAATCTTGGAATGAGAGACTATCCCTAATATGCGAGAGAAAAGACTAAGAAACAAAACAGTTGAGGAATACCTTGTAATGTCCCCTCCTAGCCTCTAAGCAGTGGAGATGTCCTTTAGCCTATTCCAGAGTTCCTGTAAGCTAAACGGAGTTGGTAAGGGAACTCAATGCCAGTCCTTTCCATGGAGATTTTTGGTGTTTTAGGCGAGACTTTCTATTTTTAGAAGAGGGCCAATTCCAACACTTACTGTTTATAGTAAGTCGCTTTGCAAATCAGTTTTCATGCCAGTTTGAGTTTCAGTGAATTTATTAGTTTTAGTAGTTACTAAAAATAGTAAGTCTAGTTCTGGTAATTGGACCTAGCCAGGCTACTTTCAGCAGTCTCTTTCCAGTTTGGGTGTTGAATTTTGTTGAGATCTGATTATTTTAGCATTTGCATTCCTCACTTAAGATGTTTTTATAAAGTTATTTTATAGCTTAAGTTATGGGTCGGATGGGACATCAATTTGTACCTTGGTGCCTAGTTGAATGACTTAAGTTGTTTTAAAGCAACAAGAGCGATCTAGAAGGATGAATAAGTGGGACGCCCAAGGGAGGCATAAGTGAAGTTAAAAATGAGTTTTTAATTGAAAAGCAAAGGAAATGGGGTGTAGCTTTTTGGAGGGAAGATGAATTTCAAAATTGAGTTGCCCTAATCTTTCATCGACTCTATGTTATCTCATTTGGAGTCTCATTTGCTCATGTCTAAGTTGGTTGCATAACAGGATGCTGCTAGATTTTCTCCAAAGGTCTCCAGTTTGGTATTGAGGACGAAAACCCTCTTCATGTAGGAGCTGGTTTTGGTGGTGAGAGATCCATCCTAATCAGTTGGGTGTGATTCCACTCAGGGGTCACTTTGTGCTTCACATATATTCTGTTTTTCAGTGTTTTTGGCAAGGAAGGATGAAGATGTTTGAATATATTTGACGTGTTGATTGTGGGTTTGGTGTGTGAAGGCTTGGCTTGGTATTGATTTTCAGGGTGGTTAAAGTGGGTTGAAGTGGTTTTTTTGAGTTTTTTGGGCATTATCCTTACCAGGGCAGAATTTGATAAAATGTTCATAACTTCATATTGGCTCGAGTTATCATTCTGGGTACTGGATATTTGGAAGCTCCTATCCTAGGCGCCTCATTGCATATACACATTTGTATTTATTGCAAAAAAACTGATTTATTAGAGCAGGTCGCCCAGCTTGAAAAGGGCACCCCTGTTGGTGGTTTCAGGAGTATTTTCTGAGTGTTATGACCTGCTGATGTATAGGTCTATTTCTGCTCAAAAACAGGGTTGGTTGAACCACATATTGTAATGTGTTTTTCAAGGGTTTGATGGCTTTCAAGTTGGTGTTTGAAAGGTTGCAATCTGGAGCTTATTGACTGCTGTTTGAAGACTCTTTCCAGGTCTGATATAAATATTTCTGAGTCTGATTTCATGTATGATAAGTCTGATTTTCTGTTATGATATTAAAGAAATTTATTCAGAAAATTTATCTACTTGCAAACAAGTTTTTCTTAAATTTCCGTACTTTACATTATATATATTATGCATGCATAATCAATGAATGGCACTTCAAAACACAAGCAAACATCAACTAAATACTTCTTCTCAGCAAACAGAAAACAAAAAAAATTAGGGGCAGACATTACATACCTTGTCAAATGGAAGGGTCTACCTACTGAAGATGCAACATGGGAAGGAGCTAACATATTTGATCAGCCATGGAATCTCCACATTTCATGTATTCAAGGAACCAGACCTACTCAGGTTCGACCTTACCAAAGGGGCAGGGGAGTGGGAGGTTCAATGTGTTGACAACAATGGAGGCAAAAATAATGGGGGGGAATACAAATCTTTAACAGGGATTCAAGGGAGGAGAGCAAGAACTATGCAGAGGTTGAGGAAGGAAGACGATCAATAAAGAGGAGCCAGAGACAAATATGTATGTCTTTCCTTACTCTATCTACAAAGGCAACTACAATAATTTGTTAATGTTTGTTATACTGCATGCACCACTCTAAATCTGCATCTGTGTCTCACCTTTGTCTCACCCGGACTTCTTCATTACAACCCCAAGTCTTTTGTCTACCTTGAGCGTAGATTATGATTGCATCATTTTGAATCCCTATTGACCTACTTTTGATCTTCTCTAGACATTAATATAATTTTGTAAGGCTTTTCCTTATAACATCATAATTAGAGGAAATCAACCTTGTAGTGGGGTAAACCCGAGTCAATCCATCATATGTGAGGAAGATCTCTAGTTAAAAAAAAAAAAGGCACTACAAGGTTAAGGTATTTTGGGCTTATGACCATTAGCTTGTCTATTGATACAACATTTCTTTGCATCTTAATTGTTTTCCAAGCAATCTTTCAATTCTTGACAAAAAACACTACATTTCCCTTTAAAGTTCTGTTCTCTTTGCTTAGAATTCGAACTGCAAAAATTTATCACGACCATGGGCTTTCATTTATCTGATTCTTGATTTTCTGATAAAACTAAAATAGATCATATCTGGCAAGAATTTTAACTTCCATACAACATTTCTTTGCATCTTAATTGTTTTCCAAGCAATCTTTCAATTCTTGACAAAAAACACCACATTTCCCTTTAAAGTTCTGTTCTCTTTGCTTAGAATTCAAACTGCAAAAATTTATCACGACCATGGGCTTTCATTTATCTGATTCTTGATTTTCTGATAAAACTAAAATAGATCATATCTGGCAAGAATTTTAACTAATTTTGGAAATCATCTTGTAAATTTTGACGGAGCTCCAGATAAGTTGATAAAGAGGCATGCCTCTAGGTTATTAGCAACGTTTAGGCGGGGTGTAGGTCCTTTTCCATCTAAATATGAGACTTATCCAGTATACAAGCCCTGTGGCTTTCCTAAGTGCTCAAGGAAAGGTTTTGGAAAAGTTACAACACCTATTGTTTTGTTGGTTGCTGCTAGTATAGGAGAACTATGGCCTAAAAGGTCCAATGCTTCATTGCTTTTTAAAGGATTTGTGGCAAAAAGGTCTAGAGCATAACTATCAATCTGCAAAACTAACAGTTATTTCCACATCAGTAGATTGGTGTAGAAGGTTCAACATTGATAAACTGGGAACAATTTCACCATATTCAAATAGCTTCAAGCCGAATCCCAAAATGGTGTGGATACAGGGCCAGATTCAAAATATTTAACAAGGACTTCTATTGTTGATGTTGCTGCTAAGTTGCTCCAGCAATAGTCAATTTGACCATGACACAAGGTAACATGAGCTGTTTTTAGAGCATTCTACTGTGTCTAGGACCAATGTTTGTTGTCGTTGTCATCTTTATATTACAAGAGCAAATGGTGAAAAATTATTTTATATATTTACAATTAGAGCAAACACCCAATAAATAGTTTACAAGGATTTACAGAATTAGCAAGTTTCTAAAAGAATTGAAGAAGATCAATAAAACAATCTTATCAAGAATATTACACTATAATACAACACTGGGCATTAATAAATTAATAATAAATATTATTTTAATACCCTCCCTTAATGCTCAATCTGTCAACTACACCAAGATGCCCCCTGAATTTTACAAACTTATCTAGACTAAGCGACTTGGTGAGAATATCTGCTATCTGCTCCTCTATCGAAACATACAGCAACTGAACTGATCTGTCTTCAACAAGCTTCTGAATGAAGTGACAATGAGTTTCCACATGCTTGGTTCTTTCATGGAAGACTAGATTTTTGGCAAGTTTGAGAACTCCCTGATTGTCACAGAACAAGGGAGTCAAACCTGCTTGAGATATTTGCATATCTGCAAGCATCCGACGAAGCCAAACTGCCTCACAAGCTACCTTAACTGCTCCCCGATACTCTGCTTTTGTCAAGGAGAGAGCCATTGCCTGCTGCGTCTTACTAGTCCATGTGACTGCACCAGATCCCAAACTGAAGACATACCCAAATGTTGATTTCCTATCATCAACCAAACCTACCCAATTTGAATCTGTGTAACCAATGAGTCTATGATCATGACCCCTAGTGCAAAGAAGTCCAAAATCAGAAGTGCCCTTCACATAACGCAGCACACACTTCACTACTACCCAATGATTAGCCTTGGGGGTTGTCATGAAGCGTGAAATGTAGCTCACCGCAAAATTGAGGTTAGGTCTAGTGGTAGTGAGATAGATGAGGCTACCCACTAGTTGCCTGAACAAGGATTCATCCACTACAAGTGAATCTGACTTAGCTAACAACTTCAGCCCTTTTTCCATGGGTGTGGAGGCAGGTTTGCAATCCTGCATTCGGAACTTATCTAGTAGACTTCGAGCATATTTAGACTGGGAGATGAAGATACTGCTCTCTGTTTGCCAAACCTCAACACCTAAACAATAATGCAAAAGTCCTAAATCTATCATGTCAAATGAGCTGCACAAATCCTGTTTGATCGCATCGATCAAATGTGTCGAACTGCCAATAATGATCAGGTCATCCACATAGACAACAAGAATAAGAATACCACTAACAATGTGTTTGACATACAGATTTGAATCAAATGGACTCCTCTGAAAGCCATGATCTGTGAGGTACTTGTCAATCTTGATGTACCAAGCCTAAGGAGCCTGCTTCAGGCCATAGAGTGCTTTTACTAGTCTGCACACCCTATGTTCTTTACAGGAAACCTTGAATCCTAGAGGCTACATCATGTAGACTTCTTCCTTCAACTCACCATTGAGGAAAGCACTCTTAACATTCATCTGATGGACTTTCCAACCAAACTAGGCTGCTAAGGCAAGGATGAGCCTAATGGTACTCATCTTGGCTATAGGAGCAAAAGTCTCCTCGTAGTCAATGCCTTCCTTCTGTGAGAACCCCCTAGCAACGAGACGTGTATTGTATTTGTCAAGGGTCTCATCAGCTTTGTACTTAACCTTCTACACCCATTTGCAACTAATGGGCTTCCTTGAAATATGCTAACCAATTTTTTCGAAAGAATTACACCACATAACCAGAGATAGATAACTGGATTAGCGTTAGCATCAAACTGAAAACTGTACTTGGAATGAAAACTACTCAACGTCAAGAATGTGCACTCAAGATCCCACTGAGGGCGAGGTGCTAACATATGACGGAGTGCTGAAAATTGAAATTAAGAAATGATAGGCGGATAACCAGCCATGAGAAACAGTTCCACACTACCACCAAACAGTGGGGGGAAAAGATTACAATAAAAACAATTCGTCCGCTGCGGTGGGCATCCACAGAGCTGTGGGGATTCACCACTATGAGTGGGTACAAGGAATTACAATCAATTTAACCACACTGGCGGTAAACCATCCAGGGGACTTATGTGAGAAGATAAAGAATGAATTGCAGCAATAAAAACTGGAACAGTACTACTGTTTACAGTTTGTACAAATGTGAAATAAGCTGCAAATTACATAGGAATTACAATAATCTCCAAACACAAGAATAATAGATGTTTTTCAATGATTGTTTAACTCTCTAACAGCTGATAATAAATCAGAAATCAGAACTTCTAAAATCTGATACAAAAACTGTAAACTGGAAATATCAATCTGCAACTATGAGAATCAATGAAATGTTCATAACTCACTTAATTCTCCTCCGAATGACGTGAAATAAGTTGCAAATGCTCCCTAGAGGTCTGGCGCCCAAGATGCAATCCAGAAACAGCCACCAACAACTCCAGATTATTTAGCACGAATCCCAATGCACCTCTAAATGGTACGGCCTTCTTCAAAAATCGATTTTGCAAGTAAAAATTAAATACTTGGAATTAAATTCCAATTCTTGGTGAAAGATGGCGCCTTGAGTCAACAATTTGATTGCCAAAATACCCAGAATGAAAATAAAATCACTCAGATTGATATGAACAAAAATCAGCTTCAGCTGTGTAAAAACCAGGAAACCAGAACTGTGAAAATACTCCAAAAATCTTCAATCTTTGATGCTCAATCTGCTAGTCTGATGTTGAGAAGCAGCAATGTAGCCAACTAGGTGTTATATTGCAAACACGAAATTGGATGAAAGGCTAGGAGGTAGACATCCTCGAAGCAATATGTCAATTGTCATTTCGACAGCATAACTCTAGCATAATTTTCATGGATGAAATGCTGGAGCAAAGACCTTCAATAAATAAGAGCTCACAAACTCTTCAAATGCCTGAGAAGCAGACCAAAAGACACAGGAGACCCTTCAATTTCCCAAAACCATTCAACTTCTCAAGGTGGCGTCCCAAAAGCCTCATAAGAAATTCACTTTATTCAAAAAAGTAACTTTTATAAAAGTGGCGTCCAATTTCAAGTTGAGGAAATATTTGAATAAAGAATAAATAACCTTATAATGAAGGCGTACCCTTCATGGCCCCATTTTAAAAACAACTTAAGTTATCTCCTTAGGCCAAGGGGGGGGTGTCAACAGTGAATTAAAACATAATGCCTTCAATTAAATATTTTTTCACCAATTAAAGCTCTCTGAAGACCAAACCATAATAACAATAATTGCTCCAACTGCAAAGGACTAAGAATAGACAACTGCAACTGCCACAACTAGCATTTACTATAAATAGTAAATAACATGAAATGCCACAAAACTCCAAGCCAAGAAACCCTAATTTCACCTCATTCCAGTCTACGGGTTCCGGAATAGACTGATGAATTGCAATGCTGATCACTGATGAGAAGGGGACATTACATTCCTCCCTAGAGGAAGATCAGAAAGGACCTAAGTGTGATTCTTCTGAAGACAACCTCCATAGCCTTTTCCCACTCAGGAATTCCTTTAGCCTCTAAATATGTTTGACGCTCATAAACACTGTGAATGTTGGCCATGAGAGAAAAATTAATTGTATGCTATTGTTTGCTCTTGTTTCTGGACGATCTCCCCTCAACAAGCTCGTCATCATGAATATCACCAATAGTCCTAGCCCACCATTTAGGCCAGAGAGTGTAATGTCCCCTTATTAGAGACATAAAATGGACAAGTTAGGATAAGGGATTTTGTATTTACCAATCAATTAACTTGTAAATGAAACTTGCCTTTAGGACCTGCATGACAAACAAATACCACATAGAATCCTTGATCATAGTTAGATTAGATAATTCAGGTTGTACACATTAAGAATAAGGCAGATGCATCACTATCCTAGTGCATGAAACACATCATAATCTAATATGACTTTTTACTCTTGATCGGAATAGATCTTCACCTTTTCCTCTTTCCTAACCTCATCGGCGGATGGAAGAATTATTGTGCCAAGGGCGCGTGAACGGTCCCCAAGTGGACTCCCTCAAGGTTTCCTACCCGTCTTGGGACCATCCATCAATTGACCGAACTACCAGCCTTTCCCTCCACAAACTTCCTATTCTCAGTGGGTATTAGCAAAAGGGATTTTTGGAAAGGGATTTTTGGCCTGAAATCTATTCTTATAGTAAAAGTCATAATAGCTTAATAAAGTACAATAATTGCTATAAGCAACATTATTGTGACATTGATAAATAATATCCATTAATCTTTAGATGTGAAATTAGTCATTTATTTGTGTTGATTAGGTAAAACTCAATATACTGACATATTTATTTATTAATTGCAAATGTGTCATTTAATATGCATTAACTTATCATACTATACTGGATCGAATTCACAATTTATCCCAGATTAGAGCATTTTAAGCATTCACTGATATTGAATCAGATATGGGGTTAGTTATCATACAGTAAGCCACTGTCCAAGTAATTCGTATTGATTCCACAATCCTTAATGCTTAACTAGTTGGTGAGGATACTTAGCTCTTGATTAGCGCAC
This sequence comes from Sequoia sempervirens, assembly GCA_007258455.2. NCBI lineage: Eukaryota > Viridiplantae > Streptophyta > Pinopsida > Cupressales > Cupressaceae > Sequoia > Sequoia sempervirens. Next base: position 61,870,450 of record VDFB02075321.1, on the reverse strand, counting down.
TAACTGGACTCCTTCCAGACGTATTCCCCTGTAGCCCAATTTGTCTTCTTTCTCCCATGATGTCCTGGGTGACTTTGTCGTTTTTCTTATACCCTTTGATTGAAAGGTTGTGTTGATTCGAGGGGAATGTCCTTTAGACTAGACACGTCCCAAGCCTTAATTGTTGCCTTTGACTTATCTTATTTCTGACTTAACACAATAATCGATGACTTCTTTAACAATTGATGTCTTATGTTAGATTATGCCTTATCGCTACCTTAAATCATTCATAATCATTGCCTTACATATTCTAATTTCTTCCCTATAATAATCGTCTACCTTTGTCTTATATTAGTTTGCTATTTCCTTGAATTAATCGCTGATTTCCCTTAGTCCTGCGATTTTATTCCTTCATGACGATTAATGTATTCTAAGCCCCTTATACAAATTGGTACTTAGTAATCTCCTCCAGAAATATAGAAACGTTAGGATACATAAGCCAGCGATAGACTTATTTGATGATTCTCATGTCGGTTTCACATCACACAGATAGAAACAACACTATTGTCCAGTCTCGTTAGATCTCCACGAGCCTAAGCATGACGCATAATGAAGGAGCATTAGCAATGTCAGTCCTCAAATAAGAGACCCGCTATCACTTGTAGATATTTTGATCACACTCATACGGCATTGTAGGAACTTTAGATTTGTTTTAATGTAATGTGCACGTTGCAAACGTATCCCAAGTAATCGGCCAGTATGGAGATTATTTATATTTGTCAGCATACCTTGAGAGACAGTTTCACTCTCTAAATATCATGTGTAAGAAGTCGCGAATTATAAGAGTTGAAACCTTACGGAGGCATCAATATAACTATCGGGCTTCTCCTGTAACATGACGAATATGTTCCAACTTACTTGATACACATTGAAGAGACTCAAAATATGTCGAGTTTATTTGAAGGATACCATCTATACCAAGCACTCCATTCATAACGGATGATAATATATCATAGCCGTCACTTGAATTGGTCAAGACGATAAGATAGGAGTATTGCTACTAATTGTGTGTTCTTAGCGATATTGCGAATGGCATCCTTTAACGAAATATTGAGCCACACCAATATTTGGATGAGAGTAAACTATGTGTGAATGTCTCTTTATTATAATTTTTATTAAAACATTATTTGGGGCACCAACGTTAGTTGATAATCTCCAGGTATGAAATGTCCCCCGTGGATTATATAGACAAGGGCTAGCGATGATATACTTCTTCTACGAGCCCGATAGTGAAACAGGCTCCTTCGAACACATTTAAAATTTATTCCATTCAAGTCTTAGCTTTAGATATTATTTAATGTTTAAATCGTTAGTCTTTATATTTTGATATTCATAATATAATTATAATATTATCTTTTTAACAATTATAATTATATCCATGGCTATCATTCTTAATATTATTTTATTATCTTTAATGTCCTGATTTCAAGGACATGACAGAGAGAAGTGCCAACATCGGATGTAACAAGAGGAGCTGGAACTGGTAGTGGATCTGAAACAAGTTCAATAGGTGGAAGATCATCATCATCCGAAGGAAAATTTGGTTGACAATCATCAAAAACAAAATTTGCATCATCCCTCCCATCAGGTGGACCTAACAGAAGACGAACACCCAAATCAAAAGCCTTCAAAGGCTGATCCTCAGAATGTTGTACAAACGAGGAAAGGTGAAAAGGTCCTTGTTCTTCATCAAAGACAACATCCCAACTGAAGATAAGACGGTCAATGTCTACATCAATCACCCAGTAAGCCTTATGGTTGTCACCCAATAAGATTTTGACTCTTGGAATCCAACTTGGAGCACTTGGCATCTGGAATCAATACATATGCTAAAGAGCCAAAGATTTTCAGATGACTGATCCTAAGTTTGCAGCTAGTCCAAGCTTCCTCAGGAGTCTTCCCCTTAACAACCTGTGTAGGAGACCGATCAAGGAGGTAGACAGCAATGTAGACTGCTTCTGCCCAATATTTATTTGGAACACTCCTGTGTCATAACATAGAGCGGGCCATTTCAATGATTGTGCGGTTGCACCGCTCTACAACGCCGTTTTCCTAAGGAGTGTAGGGTGTGGTTAACTAGCGTTTGATGTCGTGTGTATCACAGAAGTTGGAGAAAGCAGTAGAACAAAATTCTCCTCCATTATCTGACCTAAGAGTGATTATGGAACAACCAAACTCTTTTTCTACTAAGGCCTTAAACTTCTAAAATACAGTAAACACATCTAATTTTTGTCTAAGAAAGTACACCCACATTTTACGACTAAAATCATCAACAAAAAGCAAGAAATACCTGCAACCAGCAATAGCAGGTGTATTCATTGGCCCACATACATCAGCATGAACCAACTGCAGTACCTTAGAGGCTCACCATGAGTCACCATCTATGAACGATGTCCTGTGCTACTTCCCAACCTGACAAGCTCCACAAACGCCATGATGTTGAGTCTAGATCTTAGGTAAACTAGCTACAAGTCCCTCCCAAGCTAGCTAAGAGAGATAGTGCACATTTAAGTGCCCATACCGCTGATGCCAAAGATTGGTAATAGCAGAACTTATGGTTGCCATGGCTAACTCTAGAGAATCACCTCTATCCACAAGTTTGTATAGACCATGATCCTCAATACCAACAACCACAGTGGTGCGAGTCTCCCGATAAACAATTGAACATTTATGTGCACTGAATACCACATCCAGCTGAGGAGAGTGCCACATAAACTGACTAACAGAGAGAAGGTTTAGTTCCTTTCCAGGAACATAGCATACATTGAGGAATATGAGATTCCTCCCACCAAATTGAATTTGAACAGTGCCCTTACCGACAACGGTATACTCTTCACCTCCTCCAAAAATAACTAAGTCACTGAAGGGAGAGAAGTTTGTGAACCAATCACGTCGATCGATGAAGTGTCGCAAAGCACTTGAATCAATGTACCAAGTAGAGGACTTCACATGATCTGCAAGTCTTTTAGCCATAAAAGTGTAAAAGGCAGATTCCTTCTACTCAGTGTGCTCGGCAACGTTTGCTTTCTACTAAGACCCTCCCTGCTTCTTTTGTTCAGAAGCCAAACGCTGACGACAATCCTTCTTCATATGACCATATTTGTGGCAGTAATTACACTGAATGTTTTTTTCCTTAGGGCTGCTCGAAGGTTGACTTGAGCCTTTCTGCTGCGAAAGCTGACCTTTCCCTTTGTTCTTAGCCCGAGACTTGGCTGCAAAAGCTTGCTTTGTAGAGGATGAAGTAGGACTGCTACCAAACTATTGTTTCCAATGTTCCTGCTGCAAAAGAATAGTACAAAGCTACGGAAACTTCAGATCAACATTAGTGGATGTAATGTTGAGGGTTTCAACAAAATGCTCATAAGACTTCAATAGGCTTTTCAAGGTGATTACTACCATGTCTTCTTCCTCCATCTTCCGACCAATCACCTCCAACTGATCACGGATGTCTTGAATCTTTGTCAAATGCTCCTATAAGGACATTCTCTCATCCATCATGACGGAGAACAGTCGGTTCTTAAAAAAGAATGCACGGCTCTTGTCAGAGGTCTCATGCAAGGTTTTCAAGTGCTCCCAAATCTAGGTAGCTGTTTTGTCGGATGGAACTTGTGGAAGCTGATCATCAATAACTGAAAGTTTAATGAGCATCACGTCTTCATGATTTTGCTCGTCAAACTTTTCCTAGTCTTTACCTGCCGTTGTGGGACGAGTAGCAGTACCTAGAACAATTTGATCAAGGCAACAATATTTGAAGATCGTCATCATTCGTTGCTACCAGGTATTATAATTTATGTCGTTGAATCATTGACTACCTTCCAACAAAATGTTGGTCAAAGATGCCATCTTTCACGCTTTTCGAGGCACAAAAAACGAGATATACACAAAGAGGTTCAAATAAACTAAATGCACGAGACCCAAGACACAAATTCCAATGCACTTAAACCAGAGGCAGTTTCAAGCACAAAAAATGAGGCAAACCCAATTGCACAAATCCCAAAGCACGGATTTCGAGACACCCAGAAAATTCTTACAACCACCCAAAAATCTTCTCGAAAAACCCACAAAAAATCTATGATTAGAAAAGAAATTTGGCTTCAAATAGAGGATTTATTTAAAAACCCTTGCCGGTAGAATGCAAAATCTAGATTGCACGTGCACAAAAATCTTCAATCCAAACTACAAGGATCTTGAATCCAAGTAAAGAACGCATCTCAGAAAAAAAATTGAGAAAAACGTCTAAGAAACGCCAAAAAAACGCACAAAGACCCACAAACTTAGAATCTCGCCAATTAAAAAGAAATCTCACGCAGGTTTTCCAAAACCTTGGTCGCGCGGCAAAAATAATGCCAGAGAAGACGTCACCAGGTCACAAAACGCACGTTTGCAAAGAAAAAACAAGAGAAATGACACCCAAAAAGTTCTTGAAAAATCGCGATTTAAAAGCATGCCCTTAGGAAATCACGATTTGTGAGAGATCCTTGCAGGAGTAAAGAAAAAAATGCCCACAACCCAAAGAAATCCATTACGACACGCGTTTTCAAAGATCACAAAATAAATGAAGGTCGCACCCAGAAAAAAGAAAGGAAGTCATGCCAGAGAGAGCCCAAAAAATGCAATTTTTAGGACACTAGAAAATGAAAACGAAATCATCCAAAGGGTGCCCTCAAAAATCAGAGGGAGTCAGAACCCTTGCGCGCCAATACTAATCGCGTATTTGCAAAGAAAAAAAATGCAAAAGAAAATCACGATAGGAGCCAAAAATTAAATTCTAGCTCTAATACCATATTATAAGAGCAAATGGTAAAAGATTATTTTATATATTTACAATTAGAGCAAACGCTCAATAAATAATTTACAAGGATTTACAGAATTAGCAAGTTTCTAAAAGAAACTAAAGAAGATCGATAAAACAATCTTATCAAGAATATTACACTATAATACAACACTGAGAATGTTTATGCGTATGTACCATCAACTTCCAAGTCCCACTGCAATCTTTCCTTTATGAGCAATTTCTCCACTTGTAAGTTATTCTAATACATGTGCATTTGTTAAGATTATACCATTTGAATTTATAATTGTCTCAGACGTAGTAGAACGCCCTAAAAACAGCCCATGTGACCTTCTGTCATGGTCAAATTGATACTGCTGGAGCAACTTTAGCAGCAGCAGCAGCATCAGCAATAGAAGTCCTTGTTAAATATTTTGAATTTGGCCTTGTATCCACACCATTTTGGGATCCGGCTTGAAAGCTATTTGAATATGGTGAAATTGTTCCCAATTTATCAGTGATGAACCTTCTGCACCAATCCAGTGATGCGGAAATAACTGTTAGTTTTGCAAATTGATAGTTATGCTCTAGACCTTTTTGCCACAAATTCTTTAAAAAGCAATGAAGCGTTGGACCTTTCAGGCCATAGTTCTCCTATACTAGCAGCAGCCAACAAAACAACAGATGTCATAACTTTTCCAAAACCTTTCCTTGAGCACTTAGGAAAGCCATAGGGCTTGTATACTAGATAAGTCTGATATTTAGATGGAAAAGGACCTACACCCCACCTGAACGCTGCTAATAACCTAGAGGCCATGCCTCTTTATCAACATATCCAGAGCTCCATCAAAATTTACAGGATGACTTCCAAAATTAGTTAAAATTCTTGCCAGATATGATCCATTTTAGTTTTATCAGAAAATCAAGAATCGGATAAATGAAAGCCTGTGGTCGTGATAAATTTTTGCAATCTGAATTCTAAGCAAAGAGAACGAAATTTTAAAGGGAAATGTAGTGTTTTCCGTCAAGAATTGAAAGATTTCTTGGAAAACAATTAAGATGCAAAGAAATTTTGTATCAATAGACAAGCTTTTGGTTGTAAGCCCAAATCGCTTTAACCTTGTAGTGCCTTTTTTTTTTAACTAGAGATCTTCCTCACATACGATGGATTGACTTGGGTTTACCCCACTACAAGGTAGATTTCCTTCTAAGTATGATGTTATAAGGAAAAGCCTTACAAAATTATATTAATGTCTAGAGAAGATCAAAAGTAGGTCAATAGGGATTCAAACGATGCAATCATAATCTATGCTCAAGGTAGATAGAAGACTCGGGGTTGTAATGAATAAGTCTGGGTGACAAAAAGGTGAGACACAAATGCAGATTTAGAGTGGTGCATGCAGTATAACAAACATTAACAGAATGTTGTGGTTGCCTTTGTAGATAGAGTAAGGAAAGAAATACATATCTGTCTCTAGCTCCTCTTTACTGATTGTCTTCCTTCCTCAACCTCTGTGTAGTTCTTGCTCTCCTCCCTTGAATCCTTGTTAAAGATTTGTATTCCCACCCCCTCCATTATTTTTGCCTCCATTGGTGTCAACACATTGAACCACCTACTCCTGCCCCTCTAGTAAGGTCGAACCTGAGTAGGTCTGGTATCTTGAATACACGAAATGTGGAAATTTTGTGGTTGATTTCTCTCCTCCCTCTTTTTTCCCCTGCCCTCTTCATCGAAATACATATTTAAACTTTCCAATGTAACTGAATCTTCTAAAATAATAGCTTCTTTAAGAATTTAAAGTGTCATTTTAAATATAAGAAAATTTAGCGCTCTTTCAATAACTTAAAAGTTGTAATTACAATATACTCAATAATAACAAAACAAATCTTTGTTAAGAGGGCCCACTTTTGAGTTAGCACCATTACTAGGTCTTCCTTTCTAAATCGATAACAAATCGATCTCTTTGAATATCAAACCTTGATTAATTACATTCCTTCAACATTTTGTCTCGAGAAAGAGAGTGTAACTATGCTATTCAACTCTATGTATTGACAAAATTCATCATCCAAGTATAATGATAGTGTTATGATATGCATGTAGTTAGAAATGAAACTAATCAATATATATTCATAGAAATATATATGTGTATAGGTAAATCCAACCCATATTACGTACCTTACATTATACATACCTCGTGCATTAACTTCATGCATATGATACTCGAGAAATAAACATTGAAGCACACATAAAAATAAATACATAATGGAGTGGCATAAGTTTAGAGTTAAAGGCGGTTGTGACAGTCTACCTACTGAAGATGCAACATGGGAAGGACCTGATATATTTGATCATCCGAATCTAATGTTGCATAACAAGGATTACACTATTCGAGACCGTACTTTTAAACTAAAGGTATCTGAGAAATGAAGGAACTCAATAAGGTATGTGGCTCAGCAACAGCCGGACCGAATTTCAATGACATGCTGATCCTAGAGGCAAATCAAATTTTCTTGGGTAATTGAAGCTCAACAGGACACTTAAACCAGAGAAACAAACTAGGGTGCACAACTTTTAATTCTTGCAACAACAAAAAATCATCAAAGAGGCTCAACCAATGACACCTAACCTGCTTCAATAACTGAGAAAGCTATCAAATTATTGATTTTCCTAACAGAATCTAAAATAAATAAGCATGGAGCAAAATGAAAACTAGATTATTTATCTGACAATAGAAATTCAATCCAAGTATTAAAGAATGTTCCAAGTGCTAAATCAGATTTTCCTTGTTCTTGTTAGAAATAACATCCTAGGACTCCCAGACTCTCTATATATTGTAAATTGTTCTAAATTTTAAGGGCATGGAGAATGAAAATAAAACAGTTTTGTTATTGCTCTGCTTCAATCTAAGTTTGTGAAAATGAGTGCTTTTATGAAATCCATCAAATGGAAGTTGAGGCATATTTATCCTATTTATGCATTTGTCCCAATTAATAGTTGTGTATTGAATCTCAAAGTGTGGTTTGCGCACATTCATGGTAGTTAGGCTCCTTGGTATCTTTCAAAATTAGTTCCATAGGCGATTGCATCATTTATAGAATGGGTTGTGTGCAACTAGTTGTCGTGTAGACAGTTCCAATTTGCAGAGGATTCACAAATTCAGATTAAAGTTAACTGAACCAAGCTCTCTCTTCCTTACTAACCCTTCATCTTGCATTTATTTTATTTCCTTTTGACTTGAGATTTCTGTATTCCGAGTATGAACTAGGTACAAACAGGTAAAAGAAATAAGTTCTATTTATTTCTTCCATTAGTTCATACTTTAAACTTTTCATAAATGAATTTGCAAGATAAAATGAGTGTTTTTATAAATTCCATCAAATGCAAGTCGAGGCATGTTAACCTATTCATGCATATGTGCCAATTAATAATTGTGTATTGAATCTCGGAGCGTGGCTTGCACACATTCACAGCAGTTAGGCACCTGGATATCTTTCAAAATTAGTTGCATAGGCAATTGCACCATTTATACAATGGATTGTGTGCAACTAGTTGTTGTGTAGACAGTTCCAACTTGTGGAGAATTCAAAAATTCAGATTAAAGATTAATCAAAGCAGACTCTATCTTCCTTTCTAACTCTTTATCATGCTTTTATTTTATTTGGTTACGATTTCTGTTTTCTGAGGATTAATTATGTATAAAGTTATATTTATTTCTTTCATTAGTTCATACTTTTCATAAAAGATTTTGCAAAATATATTAAAAAGTAAACTATCATAAAAACCCAATAATAAATCTGTTGCATATGTTATGTAACAGTATGCAAATATGATTAATCTGAGAATTAATGAATTCAAAGTTAATAGATTGTAAGTTGTAGGTCTGTGATATCAGTATGGTTAAAATCATATCACTTATAAAGGGATCATGTGATGCTCAATTACATGTTCCTTAATCTCATAAACTAGAAAACCAGCAACCTTGTGCGTATTGACCCACCTGGCAAAGCTACATTCAGCAATCCCAAACTAGAAACACAAGTCTCGGAGGGTTTTGTATCATTTTCAAGAGGGCTATTATACTCATTATGTTGGTGTGTCACATCGACACCTCTAATATACATCTTACTTGTAACTTCTTTTTTGTTTACTTCTCAATACTCATTATTTTATTTTTTTAATTTTGCTACTGTTTTAAGAAATGCACTTCTAAAACGATTACATGATCTCAATAAATTGAAGCCTCAGAAGTTGCAAACCATGATAAAACTCCAAATTCAAAAATCCTGATTAGCCTCTCATTAGACACATAGGATGAGCTTAAGTGTTCATCATCCAAGTTTTGGTTCAAATCCTAGGAGGCATATTAGAATACGGAATTGGATAAAATACTAAATCTAACTCTGTGTGGTAAGTACACTGACATATAAGGAGAGTGTAAAGAAATACCCCCTGGTCATAGCATCTCAGCCGAAAGTTTTAGCATAAGGTGAACTTTTTAATAATAGCAATTAAATAAGTAATATTCCTGGTGGGAATGGCTATATAGTCCTCAGGCATGGCATATTTGAGCCAAAAAAAATTATACAAGGGTAGTTTTCTAATAATAATTATTAAACAATGAATAAGTCTGGCAGGAGTGGCTTAGCGACCAAGCCAGCGTCATGTTAGAAAGAAATTCTGAGTTTAAGCCCCACTGTGCTTGGTGCCAGGAGCCATCCCTACCCGGTTCAACAGCATAGATCGCCGTCAGTCCATAGCAGTGGTAGCAATAGGAATTCGAGTTCCATTGATGCTTTGGTGAATATCTTCATTTTTAAATGGTATCGTCAGAAATTGTCCTTAGTGATGAAACTTGTTTTTGGAAGAAAGGTTCTCCGAAGTTTATTTACCTCAACGAAAAAAATGGCAACAATAAACCCTAAACACTGCAAACTACATACCGATATTAAGCTGTCGACTGGAATGGCAACTGCTATCTACGAGCTGCTTCACCTCCTCTTTCGTGAGAGGCTCCCCCAAAATCTCGTCTCTCGTCTTGACATACCTGGGGCCCTTCCCCTCCAAAAAGGGCCCCGGAGGCTGAATATGTTTAACTCCCTTCTTGTTCGGCGGGGGCAGCTGGAAGCTGTCAAATTCAGGTCGCTTTTTCTTGCTTGGCGGCAAAGGAGCCCGACCCGTCCACGGCCTCGGCATTGTCGTCGGCCCAAACGGAACAAACGCCGCTTCCCGGAGTGCCAAGGGTTTAACCCTGGGGGTCTCCGTGTAACTATACTGAAACTCAAACGGCGCTTCCGCCAAGCGGTAGGCCAGTCCATTATCGCCGTAGACCACCTCTCTGCCGTCATCTTCTAAAGTTGCAAGTGACGCAGCCTTCGAGTTTAGCTTTTTTGGCATCCATGAAGCAGGCTCCTGTTGTTTCGAGGCTTTTTTGTAGGGTCTTGTGGGCTGGCCATGTGACCGCCGCGTCCAGGTACGAGAGGAAGGTGTGAAAGCCGAGTTTCTCGAATTTACTGAAGGACGAGATGGGTCTGAAGGCGTTCCCGCGGAATTGAATGGCGGGGCGGGACTCGAACTCGGTACCTCTGCTACCTTTTTTGTGCTGGAAAGCCATTCAGCCAGTGCTAGTTTTTTAGATTTCCCGGCATTTTCTTCTTCTTCTTGTGCTGGCTTTTGGAAACAGTTGACAGTGATTAGGCGGTTCAGAATTCTGCGGTTTTTCTTGCTGTAAGTGCGTATGGTGATAGGAGTTGTTGCAACATTTTCTGATATTCTCAGTGTAGGAGAAGATTCGGAGAAATGTTTGAAGATATTGGAAGGAGAAACTATGTTGAGAAGCATTTTTTAATATTAGAAGAGAAGTTTTAAAGATTTACGAGACTGCTCCAACTCTCCTCCCATGCCTCCGGGGCTACGAGCTTATTATCCATTTCAAGAAAATTGTAGATGAATCGGGGGAGCTCTTTATGTGAACCGTAGGATACATATTTTGTGAGTTTCTTCCGACCGTTGCTTTATTTCTGACTTACTATAAATACCCGCCTTTCGCAGCTGTTATTGCGTTAAAAAAAATTAATTAATTAATCTTTTATTATAAGAATTAATTATGAGGTTTTATTTTGTCTTATAAAAATCTAATTCAAATTTTGCTAACGGAAACATATAATTTCAAAAAATATATTTCAAAGGAATCTACTATTTATAATTCTAAATAAAGATTATTCAACCCATACAAAGGTTATTATATATTAAGTTATGAGGAATATTCATTTGAGCAAAGCTCACTAAACATGTATTGCCTAACATGCTATTTATTTAATGATATCAAGTTTCCACAATTCATATTGTAGTTCAGTATTGTTTCTTTTTTATTTGATTTTCTTCTCCTCTTGCTCTCTTCTATTCTAATGATGAATCGCAGAGTGTAATATGAAACATTGATACTAAAAACTTTCTACACAATCGAATCCAAACTTTTTATTTTTAGCTTGTTCAACTTTTAAACATATTTTGGTTACAATAGGTTTAATTTTTTTCTAATTCTTAATGTTGAAAATTTTATATAAAATAATTTATGTTCAAAATCTTTCAACTCTTAAAAAAGCATATGTTTTGTTTTGTATATATATCTATACAAATTCAAATATACCCTTTTTAGAATAGTATTGCTACCTCTTTTATGGAATGTTGAAAGTTAGTGTTCATTATAATTTTTTTTGGATATTTATTAAGGCAGGAAAGGTCTATAAGGTCTTTTTATTCATTTTTTTTGTTAAGCACTACTAGAGGTCTTAGCACATTCCCTTTTGTTTCCTCACCAAGTTTCACCCACATATTGTCTTTGTTATTTTGGTTTACTATTATTGTGTTATAGCCATGGAGAAATTATAATTGACTATTAGAGGTTCTTCATACAAGTATATATATTCTAATGTTCTTCACTTGTATTTTTCAATAAAGTTGTGATATAAAATATGGATCTTGCATTTAAGTAGATTTTTCTCTTTACGATGATGTTTTTATTGTCATAAAATTATTTTATTATTTTTTATTTATCTTCAAATTTTGAGCTTATCAGATTTTTCATGTTTAGAGAGCATAAACATTGGAATCATTTACAATAGATGGAAGCAACTTAAGAGCAAAAGTGAATATTGAAATACATGTTCATGAGCAAAACTAAAATTCCTTCTTTGGACCAAATAATCTAGTTTAATGTTGAGCTACAATATTATGACACTATGAAAGGAAAGAGTGTCTTCTATTGGTTTCAAAATGCCACTACAAGATAGAAATTGAAGAAGGTACAATCACAAACGTGTAAGTAATGTTGACTACAAGGCCATAGATTTTCATGATTTTGTTAAAAAAATGACTTCTCTTGTAATATGTATTTGATGAATATGATTGTCATAGATTTTCAGATAATATGTATTAATATGCAAGAAGAAAAGATGAACAACAAAGTCGGTAAGAATTTATTGGTAGATCCTTCTAATTTAAAAGCATTAGAGTTACTTCCTCTATGAACCTATAAATGAGATTGTTGGCATGCCTATAATAATTGTAAGCAACATTCTAGAATTTAAACTAGGAAATAAATGCAACAAAAAAAGCTTCATATTCTGAACTACCACAAACCTCAAATAGAGTACAAAATAAAGTTCAAACAAAGACATGAAACTAAACAAAGTTACCATTTGACTCCATTGTTGAAGTATATTTCCTCTTATAATGGAAATTTGGATACATTCTTTGTTTGAAAAGTTATCTATTTTGGTAGTATGTAGTTAGCATGAAAGTGGATGATAGTTTTACATATCATAGTGTGTTAAAATTTATAGATTTTTGGGAGGCAAGATTAAGAGCAGAGATGAGATTAGAATATCAATGATGGAGAATGAATGAGAGGTTTTTCCTAAGATTGAGGAGAAGATGAAAGGTCATGATTGAATTTGTTTGAAATGAAAGGCTAGGATTGCATCTATCAAAAATAATAATTTGTTGTGACCATAAGAATGTAGGAGAGAAATCCATTTAGTCGCTCCTTTATTCTTAGAGATGGTGGAGGGAAATAGCTAAATTAAATTATAAATTTATTTAATTATTTTAACAATGTGAAACCGTGAAAATAGGATCACTAAATAATAAAATTATTTAATTATGCTTGAGAGGGAAATGACTAGTTAAATAATGAGATTGTTTAATTAGATGTGGGATACATTAGGTGAGTTAGATTAACTAAGTAATTTAATCATATAGTTAATTTTGGGTAAGGTTGTAATGGGATAAACTTAGGTGTCTACAATATTAGTTTTAAGTTATTGTTGCAACATACAAAATAAAGGAATTCTCACAATGAGTCACATTATTTCATCATATGCAACAAATAGGATTCCAACTCAATTAATTTATATTTGTCAGTGTACCCCATCCTGTTTCAAGATAAGAGCTTTGGAATAGGGCATGGGCATACACCAAATCATAAATGATAGAGGAAATATTTTATCTATGTTATAGTTGCAACTTCCATGGTAGACATCTATGCAAAATTTGGAAGCATAGACAAGGTGCATGTGATTTGTTTGATAGAATGTCTAGAAAAGAGATATCATCTCATGAACTACCATGATTGTAGGATATGCACATATAAATTTGTTGATAAGGTTTTAAAAAAATTAATCAAATATAATTGGGAGGGAAAGCAAAATTCTACAACCTCTTCCATTATACATAGTGCATAATGCATAAACAAGATGGACACACCCAAAATATTAGTTGTTAGCCATTTAAAAAAATCTTGAGGCATTTGTTAACATCAATTTTTCTATCAACAATTTTAAGTCAAACCAGGTATTTATTTTGATGTCTCTTATTTTAGAGTCTACAATGGGAAAACAAGTGAATATGTTGAATGAGATCCATGGTTGGTGTGGAGGGATGGAGGTATTATATGTCAAGCGCTTATTGGATAATTAAAATGCAAGGAACATTTATTTGGTCATTGGGTTGAATTTGATTGCTACAACTTGTAACCAAGCCACAATAGATTACAAATAATCTTAAGCAAGTGGTTTAGAGTTTCGCTATGATCAAATTCTATGCACTATATTTTAATCCACTAACTAGAATAAGAGGTGAAAGTGCTTATGGGAGAGGTAAATGGGGCTAGTAAATGATGAAGGAGAGGGTTTTATTTACATGTTTTTCAAGTGTGGATGTTTGGTGGATGTTTCTAAATAAACAGGCTTCCAACCTAATAATTTCATATTTTTCATTATACTTTGAGCCTATACCAAAATGGTAGCTTTGGGACAACATACGAACATCCCGTGCGTTTTTACTCAAAGTCTTCAAGTTGTTGTGTCTCTAGTGCCTTGAGGTTGATGACACTCCAAGCTCCATGGTTTTCTACAAGATTGTTAAAAGATGGTGTTAGAGCAATGATAAATCACATCCTACTTCATGCCTACATTACCAACAGAAATGTAATACACATCCAATTAGGCATTCACCAGATGATTAAGTCATAAGAAAGGCAAATGTTCAAGGAGCACGAAGTTCAATGGAAGCTTTTATCTTTAATTATTTTGCTAATTTGTTTGTTTAGTGTGCAGGAACAGGTATAATATAATCATTTCATTCATCAGATGTTATTGTGAGTGGTTAGAAATGTGGCTCCCACAAGGGTTGAGCCCAGCTCATAACAATAATATAAACAACATTTCAATGTATCGTCAATACATAAGAGTCATCAAATTTTCAAAATAGTCATCAAGAAAGGACTGTTGTAATAAAAGAAGCCCATAAAAGCAACCTTTAATTCATTATGATGAAAATAGATTGAGCAAAACATCCTCTTGGTCATCATTCAAAAGAACAATATAAAGGGTAAGTGCACAAAGTTGAGTCCACGAAACGTGGAATTTTTTACCTTAGCCAAAAAACTGAAATCGGCATTGCAAAAATGGGATCCCGATTTTTAAAAATTGAGATCCCGTTTAGCTTCGGGATCCCGAGCCTAAATGCCAAACGGGATCCCACTTTTTAAAAATAGGGATCCCATTTGTTAAAGGGTCCCGAATCGACGGACACGGAATGAGATCCCGATTAGTACGAAACGGGATCCCGATTTATAAAAATTGGGATCTCATTTTGTAATAATTGGGATCCCGTTTCTAAAAAATTGAAATATTGATTTACTTTGTGGACGGTTTTTTGGTTTGTGTTTTGGTTCGAGAAAAGCATTGGGAATTCGAACCTAGGCCTTCAACCTGGTTTGACCTGCAAGTTGAAGGTCCTAACAATGTCAAAGAAAAATACCGAGTTGGACATATGGCTGATGACTTTTTTTGCAAAATTTTTTGACAAAATTAAAGCCCATTTTAGATGAGACAATGCAAATTCCCAATATGTAAATTTTTTTACAATTGGATTATTTTTTCTATTTTTCAATTAATTTCTAATGAAGCAGGTCCATAAACTTTAAATATCATGGTTTTTTAATATTTTAACAACTTTTGATCAACATAGCATTTTGATGAACGAATTGCATGAGAACAAACTTCAGACGATTCTTTTCAATTTAAAAAAAATCAAAAAATGATAAGTTAAGGTCATCTTATGCGTGTCATACACGACGATTTTTCAAAACGACAAATATGCCTAATAAAAAATTAACAAAAAAAATTCAATAAAAAATTACAAAAAAATATCGAGAACAAGCTTCAGTGAGTCACAAATCTTTTCCCAAAAGGATTTAGAAAAATACAATAATTTAGGTCAAAATATGGATGTTGTACATGTGCCTGGTATGGTATAAAAAAGTGACTTTTAAACAGTGGTTTTTAGAAATACCTATTGAAACTCAATTTATACAATTTGGGTATTGAAATAAATTACATATTTGGAAACTAGACTCTGAGTACTACATTTTATGATTAGTGACTTTTTTGAAGATTCCATCTTTAAGTGCTTCAAATTTTAAGGTCAAATGTGTCAAATTCTAAAAATTAGGGAAAACACTACCACGTTTTGGCCAAAAAGTGAACTCAACTTCTTGCCAGCACCCTAAAAGTAAACATGATGAAGGATCATCATCATTGTTATCTTGTTTCAGCTCTACCTTGTATTCACTTTTGCACTTCAATGAGGTATTGAGCCCCTTTATACTGAAGGGAAAACAAGGCATCAATTCATTTAAACTATTTCTAACTTTTGAAGTACATTCATAGTCTGCAAGGGACTTAGAGAAACAAGTTTGTATTTAATAGAAAAGGAGCATCATATCAAGAACAATCATGAAATGGGGCAGCACATTTAGTGCTTTAAGCACAATCACCTTTCATGGCATAATGAAGGCACAAGAGCACAAGGACTGTACTGGATTCTAAGTGTAACAATAAACTCATGACAATGAGAAGCAATATGACAATGAGAAGCAATATGAAAATGAGCAGCAATAACTCTTAGTAGAAGTAATACCATGAAAAGAGAAGCAACAATAGTTCCATAAACATGTTACAGTTTGGTGTTTTTATTTTCAAGCATTTTAGAGTTTCATCATTTCTCATGGCTTTAAATTTCAAGGAATACACAGCAACAATGGAAAATACAATGTTTTTAAGAAAAACCCAGATTGAGCATGCAAGGCCCACACCCTAGAGGGAGCATTTTACAATACCAGATGGGGTTTTAATGAGAAAAATGCAGACTTTTGGTTATTACAATTTACCCATAAGTGGGTCTTATCAAAAATACAAAAAAATGTATAGATATTGCTATGGGTTGGACCCAAGAAATGGTGAAAGGTAATACTTTCATAGTTTTACAATACCCAGATCAAGAAAAGCATGGTTGTGGCCTATACTAAATGAAGACAAAGACAAAAGATACATTCAATGGTCGTAGCCTGGAGATATTCTTCTATTCATAAAAGAATTATCAACTCATTTTCTATAGGAAAAGCTTCCAAAAGCTTGTATTTTAAGAGAGAAATAAAGGCAGAAATGAAACTCACCATTATTTTCCTTTTGGAGAAACATAAGCCCACGAGTCTGATCCTTTTGAGCTTCAAAATGCATAAGTTGAGCTCACACAGTAGCCAAGAATGAAACGGAGGTAAAACATAGTATTACAAAGGGGTTAAAAAGCCAGAAGAAAAATGCATGGTCGCAGCCTTAAAGGCCTTTCTGTTAACAAAATGAAGTAGGAAATAACTTGAAACAATAAGAAGACGCCACGGGATGGATGGAAATCAATTTACCATTGTTCGCGGAAGAGGAATTGAGCTACAGAGGCTCGATTATGAGCTCCAAAGCTTCATAGCTGAAACCCTTGCTCTCACCACGGCGGTGCAACAGAGTCTCCTCATCAAAGTCAAAATTGCAAAATGATGATAATTGTTTAGGGTTCGATGCTTTTGTCTGCCCTAATTCGACATGGGGTATTTTTTCCAATGATTTTAAGTAATCATTATGTTTTATTCATTCCCCATGGTCTATGACTTATAAAGTCAAATGACCTTTGATTTTAGGAGCCCATGTGTGCATAATCAACTTCAGTTCATTGAAGTTTTGATTAGAGATTAAATCCTCTTTATTTTTGCATGATTTTGAGAAATGGACCTTGCAACTATAGATATTTTATAAGTCCATGTCATGCAAAATAAAAAGGAAAGAAAAAAAATGTGTGAGCCATGTGTATGGAGAAGCTAAACAACTACAATATTATTCCTTTCCATAAGTGTTAGACTCACTTTGGCTCATGCATTTTTTGCATGATTTTATTTGGAGAAAATATGTAATTAAATATTAATGTGTAATTACATTAATATTTAAATTAAGATGAATAAGGAGATACCTTCCACATTAGATATTAAAATAATCATACATTTAGTCATTTTTAATATTTAATTACTTATCCTCCTTGAGTAAAATCATGCAAAGATGCAGATGGAACTGGGAGATCAAAGATCATCAACTGAAGATCGTCATACAAGGATGAAGTTCCAGTTATCTTGGGCGGATTGACAGAAACGAGATGATTTTTGCATGCTTGGACCCATATTTTGAGAGTTTTTCAGTTTAGTTTGTGTGCTCCATGGATTAGTTACAAGTTGACAGCTAGTTTGAGCCTGAGTTCACTCATTTTTGCATGAGTTTGGGCCTTCTTTTTGGAGATTTTTATTTATGCTAAGGATTTTTCTTGGAGTTATCATTTTTACACTGAAATTGACTTTCAGTTTCACCTTCATGCCTTGGAGAGGTTTTTTGTATAAAGTGATATGACTTAGTATTTTTTCACTAGTTCTTGTTTTCTGCCTTTGCCTTCAGTAAAGAGACCTCATGTAACTTAGCTTTCACAGCTTTACGATATTTAGCAGCTTTTACAGGTTAATTAGTTTGTGATTTGCAGAAGATTCCTATTAATTTCCAGTATTTTCAAGTTTTGCCTTCAAAATTTTAGGCGTCGTTACTGTGAGGGATTCGATCGAAGGATTATTGTGTTTTCAATTTTGAGACCTCTAATTTTTTGTCTCCTTCATAAATATATGTATGCAGTTTAGTTTAAGTTCACTGGTTATACACTGTGCATGTAATTGATTGATTAGTTTAGTCGTGAAAACCATGTTTTCCCTCAAAATTGTATTAAATCAAAGCCTCTATTTAAAACATTCAGGTGATTAGGCTATCAAATCAAGTTGTGCAAATTAAGGTAACAAGTAATCATTTGTGAGTTAATTTTCAGTTTAGATTTCCAATTAGGTGCATCACCCACTTCAGTTTTCAGTTTAAGCTTTTAATTTCAAATCTCTTTCCCTTTTCCAAACAAGTACACATAATTAATTTGAAGATCAAATTGGAAGCCAGCCTAGAATTTGGAGGTCTAGTTTCATATAGGGTACCCACAACCTGAAATTAGTCCAATGTTGCACGGGATTGCAAAGTTTTGTAGCTTTGCATGCAAGTGCAAATCTCTGTGACAACACATCCATCAAAGCATAAAGGATAGAGGAATTTGTTAAATATTGTAGTTACAACTACACTAGTAGACATGTACATAACATGTGAAAGCATAGACAAGGCTCTTGAATTGTGAGCACAAGGGCTAACACTAACTAAAATAAATGTTTATCTAAATAAATAAATAGATAGATAAATATCTTATTTATTTTAATGTATTAGGAATTTTTAATAAAAAAGAAAATAAATTTACCGAAACAATAATTTAATAGATTTAAATTATTTTGTATTTTTTAAATATGTTTTATTTATTCCTTTTATTATTTTATATTGTTTGCTCATAAACCTAGGTAAGGATCCTAGAAGCAAAAAAATAGAGCATTGATGCTCAAATTAAGGTAGCAAGGAGCTCACAAAATCCATCTCTATTCAAAAATTATCATTCCCAAAAAAATCAAATTACCCATACAAACTAAGTTTTCCAAGCTCATGAGATGGGAGCCAAAGCAAGTGCAATCAACATACAACCCGAGAAGATTAATCTATCATTATATTAAGCATATACAAAGATGGTATCTTTGGCATACATAGTCATCTAATATTATTATTACAACTACCCAAAATCAATCCTCATAGATTACCCAAAATTTAAACTATCTAGTTGTAGTAACAAAAAAATTATCCCTTTTTTCCTTAGTTTGGGAATGAATAGTTAATATTAAAATGAGCTTAATGTTGCCTTGATTTAGTGTTGTAATGTGTTTTACACATTACATTAAGTTTAGGGCCCTTTGAAACTAAATGGACTTAATTGTGCCTTATTTAGGGTGTTGTAAAGTGTATCTTTACACTTTCACACTAATCTAGGGCTTTGTTAATTAATTGAGGTTAATTTTCCTTAACTGCCCCCTTTAATTCAAATCCAAGCCTAATTAATTTCTAATTTCGACCTAGATAAAGCCCGACATTCATAAATGATATAACACAACACTTAATTTTTGAAGGTGTGTGTCTTAGGTTAGTGACGTAAGACCCATTCGCCACCTGACGAATGGGTCCTCACTAGGTCCTAAGACCCTATTTTCACATGATCTTTTACATTGTCTGAAGTGTGTCCTAATTAAGTGAGCTAGGAGCCATTTTCCACATGGTGAATGGGTCCTCACTTGGACCTAGGACCCCCCCTTGGGATATGTTTTTGGTGGTATTTTAATGATTTCAAATCTTAGATCTAATATCAGCTTGTGATATTTGAATTTCAAGATTTAATAATAAGATATGTATAAATACAAGGTTATTTCACAATGTTTCACCTAGCAATTTTAAGTCTTTGGGAATTATAGCAAAATTATCATCAAGAGAGCATTCAAGAGCATTTCTAAGGAATTCAAGGGCAGATTTATAGAAGAATATTGCAATAATCAAGATCCATTTCATCATGTCAAAGGCATAGTGTATCATGCATGTTGTTGATATAACATTGTGATGTAGCATTCAAGATCCTATTCAAGCATTGTTTCTAATCAAGTTCATGATCAAGATCTACATTCTTTGAGGCCACTTCATGCTAGTTTACATATCTAGAATCCAAGGTTTCAACTAAGGTGTGGTGAGTTGTGACATTGCATTTTGTGCATTCATCATTCATTTATGCTTTCACTCATTTTAAGGTTTAATTAACAAAATATGGTTTGACCAAGGAAAACCCCTATTCCCTAACAAAACAACATTTTCCTCTCCTTTGATGGGCGATTGTAGGTTTTAGGTTGAAGATCAATTGGAGAGAAAAATTGGAGAAAGTTGCAAAGTTTTCAAAGTTGCTAAGAAAACTATTAAATCATGGAAATTGAGCTAAAAGATTTTTTTTTGGCTTTCCAACAGTGCCCGACTAGGATCTAGAAGTGCAAACATTGAAGAATAGAACCTAGAAACAAATTTTCCAGAGCCCTAGTTGGGACCATTCGCCATAGGGTGAATGAGTCCTTGGTGAGGCCTGAAAAAGCACTTTATTACACAACATTTGACCCTCTCAAAACTTGCCTTTTGATTGCTATATCAATTAGGTTTAATTTTTGTTACTCATTTACACATCATAACCCTCATATTGAATGAAATTAGAGAGGTAAAATTGTAACATTCCAACCCTTCAATGCAATAAAAATTTATAAATTTACACCATACGAGTAAGTTAGGTAACAAGTCATTGCAATAAATTTTTTCTTTCTTTTATTGAGAATATACGAACAAGATGCAATATCATATTACAATAAAGATTCCATTTCATTACAATAACTTCACAAGTTACAACAATACAAGAATACACGCATTTACATACATAGCTCCAATGAACTTTAGAACAAATAGCTATAAGATGGTCCAAGATCCTTCC
Organism: Sequoia sempervirens; assembly: GCA_007258455.2. Classification (NCBI taxonomy): domain Eukaryota; kingdom Viridiplantae; phylum Streptophyta; class Pinopsida; order Cupressales; family Cupressaceae; genus Sequoia; species Sequoia sempervirens. The sequence goes on along the minus strand of VDFB02075321.1, from coordinate 61,849,289 downwards.
TTTCAAATCTTGGTTCTTCTATCGCCTATTGTGGAGGAGAAGCATCACTCAAGCGCTTTTTTTCCAACCATAGACTCATAATGCAGTCCCCCACACATCTATCATTTGATAGATGGCCCTTCCCTTCGATGATGAGATTGGTAGAGTAACCGATAACGAAAACCAACTGAACATAGTGTTGTGTCCTACACAACTAAAACTTGTAATCCCACAATATTTGTCTAGCATGTAATACTAGATCACGGTGAACTAACGGTGTAGTCTTGGTAGTCACACAATCTAGAGTGTAATCTCGGACATTCACACTACTTTGGCCAAATATTTCTCATTCAGTACTTCGAATGAAGTCATCTATCACATACACTACTCAAGGTCGATTTAACTTAAGGCTATCTTAAGCTACGCATAGGTATTTCCTTCAATGGATAGTCCATCATCCCAAAGATAACCTATCACCATATTAATCTACCTGGGATAAACCTACTTAACTAGTAAGTACACAAGTTGGTATTTCCTTCAATGGATAGTCCATCATCCCAGAGACAACCTATCACCATATTAATCTACTTGGAATAAACCTACTTAACTAGTAAGTACACAAGCTAGGTATTTCGTTCAATGGATAGTCCATCATCCCAGAGATAACCTACATACTTGGAATAACCCTACTTACAAGTACGTAAACAAACTCCCTCCCATACTAGATTATCTATCCTAGGAGTAAACACAAGCTTTCCTAGTTAAATCAATAACTTAGCTAAGTGTACCATGTGTGTATTTCATGTTCAATCAAGCCTAGTATATAATACTTATGATAAACACCCATTTCCTACTATGGAGTACTTAGAAAACACACTGTGAAAATAGCATAAAATCTTCAATTTCCTTTTCAAAAAACTCTTATGCACATACTAGGAAAGACATCTCAACCATGCATGCAAGACACATAATTCTAAAGTAAAATAACAAAGAAGAAGAGATCCCCATGCTTGTTATCACTTATCCAATCAAATGGAAACAATGCAGCCCTTTCCAAATAGTATCAAGCTTGGTAAACAACTTCTCAAGAATGTCACAAATAAACTCTATCTCTCAAATTGATAGCTTACTCCTCTAAAAAATATCTTCATCACAAACTAAAATAACTTACCCCTTTCTCTCTCACAATGTAAAATAGAGTATGGCTGGAAATAGTGCAAAAATAGAAATTACAAAGATGTGAAATCTTGTGGAAGAATGTGTCCCTTCCAAATGAAATGGTTCAGCTATTTTTAGAGCAACTTGGTAACCTCATAGCCTAAAGTTTAGGCAAGTTAATGGAAATCAAGCTCCATGCAAAGCAACACATGAAACACAACAGAAAGGTGGTGACTTCCTAGCTTAATACTCAACATAATCACCTACAGGTTGACTTGCATATTGACAGTAATCTAAAGACTTATTCAATCTACATATGCTCAATTCAAATTGTAGACATCTACAACACTTTGGTTCCAGAGGTGGCACTAACTTCAACCACACTCCCTCTTATTTGGTGTGGTTTCATTGCCAAAAGAAACAATCAATCACTAATTCTCAACAGCAAGCATTATCTACTAGCAAAGAAGATGAGTCGGCTTAAGCTTGAGTCAGCTTAAGCTGATAAATACGTTTGACAAAGTCTCAAACAAATGTAAGTATCATACCATAAATGTTTACTCAGTCAAAGCAAATCATTACTTAAGGCATCGACTAATTCCATCAACAACTCAAATGCAATATATGTGTTTCATATCATGAAGCAAAAAGAGTGAGAAACAACTTTCACAAAACAATCACAAGCTATTTTATCAGCCTCTTAAAACATAGTCTATAATGACTATAATCGACCTCCATTATCATAGTCTTTATCGACTATAAATAGCCTTTATAAATCAACTTCTATCATGGTAAGTGATATTTGATTTCAAGCTCATACTTACCAAGCAATGCCATCTTAGCATGCTAAAGTGTCAATACGTGGTAGTCTTATCCATTACCACTTGTGCGCCTCTTTTTATTGCTGCATTTATGCATGCAATAAACTCTATTTACTCCCTAACCTTATGCATTGGAAACACATTATGGCAATGGCCTCTAAGTTTGGCATTCTATGTTATATAAACATGTATATGCGCCCTCACATAGTTCGCTATCCTTGGTCTGTCCAAACCTATTTTATTTTCGATAAACCTCCATATAATTTATATAGCTTAATTTATATGTATAGCGCTATTTTCCTTAAAATAAAATATAATATATATTTATATATATATACATATATATAGTATATCCATCATATATATATATATATATGTCAATATTTATATATGCATTTATATTTTAACCTATTGGATAAATATATAATTCGATACTTCGAATGCTTATATTCTCTTATCATCAAACAATACACATGCACTCATACATACACATGGACGTATATACATATATATACATATCTAATATGTACAAGTGTGTGTGTATATATATATATATCAAGTTACTCCATATATTATATCCTCATTGATACATCCATTTGTTTAAGTGTATATATATTCATATATATATATATATATATATATATATATATATATATATATATATATATATATATATATATATATATATATATATATATATATATAATTGATCCCTCATGTGAGTAGATTTGTAAGTATTTCTTCTTACACATACATGTGTATGATTATGCTCTCAACACAGATCAATGTATGTATATACTCATATACATGTATACTTTTTACATAAATATGTATCGACGGAAAACTTAAGATACATAAACCTCAAACACATAATAGCATCATATGGTTATAAATATATACATTCATATATGCCCCTATATGTATATGCATGTCAATAAATAACATTAACACTACCCTGCATGTATATATATATCCCAAGTCAATCAACTATGTACTTAGTCGGTATACAAATGAATACTAATGGTAAACATTCACTTACAATAGTAATATATTATATATATAAATATATATGCCCATACACACTCCTCTATTAAGGTTTTATGCTTATGTGTGTATTTGTGTCTGTGTGTGTGTATATATATATAGGAACATGTTAGTTGAATGGTCCATTCTAAATTTGAATGATCATGACCATGTGATTATACTCTCACAAACATCATAACAAACATTTATATACTTATATGCATATCTTATACATATGTCATCATATTCGTATGGACATCCCATGATATCCATCATATACGTATGTTGACATATGCATAAATCCCAATACTCATTCACCCATACAGTTAAGCACAGTAAAATAAGAAAGGTCTCAAAAGCTCAAACAGATAAATATCACCCAATAATGCACTCAATAGTAAACAAGACCTTTAATAATGCAGATATTTCAAACTAGGGATGACTTACCAACTTCCCACTTCTATGTCTAGACTCAACCAAACTACTATGGTGTGTGTATGCTTAGATAGTTTATGTTACCAATTATTCAACCAAAATCTTCTCCTGAGTGATACTTCCCCTCCGCTTGGAGGAATAGAACATATACCTGCATCCACTAACACATGCACACGACAGTCAATTGTGCGCAACATATGCAGTATACATAAACATCTCCAAAGTTAGAATAATAATTCAATAACCATCTATTCAAATATATGCAGTATTTCCCCATGAAATAACATCAAATGAGATCAAATTCACATCGATAACATGGTACAAGCACAATTTATTCATCTCTAGAATTCACATTACATTCACATTTTACGAATGTAACAAAAATTGTTTCATCATTTTGTTCCATTATGGTGAACCTCTTTTCCTTCATTTCATTTTGGTGAACCTAACCTTTTAAGCATTGTATTTTTCTAATTTTGGAGTCCTTTTCACCCTAGTTTTAGATCTTGCATGCATTTGCATTGAATTATGTCTCATTTAGGGTGTCTAGTTTGCATTCAAATTTGCATCTCATTAAGGGTTTAGGATTGCATACTTTGCATTCTTTAAATTTGAAAAGTAAAAATAAATAATAAAAAAATCAGTCATCTTACATATCATTTACATCATATTAACTTGCATTTGAAAATTGAAACAAAATTGCATATCAAACTAGATCTTCTAGGTCATCATTTTGTCACATTTTTGCACTTACATTTCACTTTGCATTTTATAGAATATAAAACTGAATCTTGTTGTAGCAAACCTGAATCTGGAAACCACTGGAAAACACCTAAAAATATGTAAAATATCAGTTTCAAAAACCTCATATAGGACCCATTCACCATAGGGTGAATGAGTCCCTAATCTGGCCATAATTTGCATTTCTGGAAATTAAAATCTTCATTTTTGTGCTTCTATTTATCGCTTTCAAATTTCTATTACAATTTGCTAAGTTTTTGTTTCATTAATTTCATCATATCTAGCTTAATTTGAAACATTTAGTGCACTGTGTGATTTCAAAATTGCATTTACAAGATTTCATTTTCAAATTGTTGCATAGTGTAATCTGAAAATTACCCTGTTTAAGTCTGAAAATCTAAAAATGGACAAGTGTTTTAGCAATATATGGAAGTCTTTGTTCTCCTTGATTGATGTTTCAAGTTATATTTTTGGCAATGATCCTAATATTGAATCTACTCATGCTCACCCAACTCCTAATAAGAGTCCTCATGAAGTTGACATCATTGGAGAAGATGATGCTAGCATGCATGAGTTCATAAATGATTGCTTTAACAATCTTGATAATAATGCATCTTTCTATCCTTCCATGAAAAAACCAACATAACTTGAGATGTTTGGTCTTTTACATCCTGAAATTGAGTCACAAACTAAGCTTAAACTTCTAGCAATGAGTGAACTTGGCTCCTCTAATCAAGTGCATAGTCATTCATCTTATGTTAACAAAGTGACAAACACTCCTATCAATCTAGAAGAGACTTATGGCCAAGGCTTTAAGATTTTAACCAACCAAGGATGTGACATAACTAATGAACATGAAATTCATAAAATTTTAGAGCAAATTCCTATTGAACAAACCAAAGGAATAGGATATCAATATCCTCCTCTCGATGTAAGTGTCCTCCTTCTTAAAGAACAACCAATGCCTCATAAGGATGATAGGATCATCTTAGGTCCTCCTCCTTAATAAGTCGATGAATCAAGAAAGACACAAAAGCCTTATAAAGTAAAGAAACTCAAATTTCCATAGATGTCTAAAAATGAAAGAATCTTACACATGCTTCTAAATCAAGGACTTTTAATATTACCACCCATTAGAGAAAATCCAAATCCAAATCCTAAGAACACAAACATGTCTCATTATCGATATCATAGAGTTCTTGGACATAGTATTGATGAGTGACATGCTTTAAAATGAATATTTAAGAAGTTTGATATCATAAAAATAATCCCTTAAAGCATGCATTTCGCTCCTTGCCATGTAATCGTTGTAGGATCTTAGTATGCTCACTATTACATGTTTTACATTCATTGCAAATCATTCTTTTTTATCACAACGAGCTCATTTTCATCACCTATCTCAACTCATCCTTGTCCTGTACTTAGTGGGGGCAATGGGTTGGCTAGCCTTGCCCTAGTTTTGGCATTTTATGTTGTCCCTTTGGTTAGTTGTCTGCCTTCTATATATGCTAATCAAGATTGGGATGTAGATGACTTGCTATAGGTTGACTCACATTTTCCTTACTAGTATTTTTCTTTGTTTTCCTTTTTCATATTTTTTATGTGATTGCATGTGCTAATGTGATCCCCCATATTGTTTTGTTTGATGTATCTCCCTTTATTTTTGTGTATTCCTCTATTTGTATCTACACTTTTCTATATGTCGTAAATATTTTATCCTTTTTCACTTGTCTTGTGTTTTCCTTTTGGGGATGACGCAAGGTGTCAAGATATTTAGGTCTCTTCCATGTTGACCCAAAAGGATTTTTCTTTGTTTTCGCTCTCTATGTGTCATTCTTCCAGTTCTATGAGTATTTGGGGAATGATGACATTTATGAGCTCTTAAACAACATCGTAGCAAAGATATGCTGACCCTGAATACATAGATCCCTTATGTATTTTTGGGGGCAATCCCTCCCTCCTTTTTTGTGACGTAGCATTATTTTAGAAACATATGACTTGTCATAGGTTTTTCTGAGGAAGCTCTCATGTCTTAGAAGTAAACATTGGCTACTTTAAATCAATTTCTCATAGCAATGGTGTTAGCAACCGCTTTAAAGTGGGGGCATACATCGATAATATCTTTTGACATTTTGTATGTTTTATGGTACAATTTTCTTTTTTTTCTTGTGATGCGTCATTTTCTTGATGGTATCATTGGGTTTGATGTCCTCCAAGAGTGTGATATTTCTTAGCATATGACTTTTCTCTTAGTGGTGATGCAACACACTACATTCCCTAAGTTGTGAATCTTTTACTCTTGACTTGTCCTCTCTTGGAGACATTAGGCACGATGTTCCCTAAGAAGAAGACCTTACACGAACAAAGCAAAATCCCTTTGAACAAAAACACTTTACTAGAATTAATGTTCATAAGTGTTTGGCATAATTCAACTTGTTGATCTTGTGAATCTCAAACACTAATTCAAGGCCACCTAGAATAACACACCTTGCTTGCCTATGGAGCCTTTCCATGAGCATAGGTGCTTAGCATAATGCAGCTTGTTAAGCACAAAACGAGAATGTGAGTGGCACCCTATCAAAGTTATTAGAGGGATAGCTTTGGTATGGTAAGTCTAGTGAGAGCCAACACAGAGGTATGACTTTCTCACTAAGACACCTTCCTGGGGGAAGACTTACCTAGTGGATGACCTAAGGTTCCACTAGCCCAAAGTGAGTGTGCACATCATTTGCATAGTGGACATCGAGTTTTGCTTGTGAACATTCTTTGGACAAATAGTTGAGACATGTTCCACGTTGCATTGGACAATTAAGGCTTGATCCTCCCCCTTCTCTTGGACAAATAGTTGAGACGTTCCACATCGTGTTGGATAGTTAAGGCTTGATCTGCCTCCCTTTTCTTCTTGGTCTTAGATGTTTTATGATCATGTATCTTTGTTATTGTTGCATACGTAAGCATCTTGAATGTCTAATTTAGTGTGAATTTGATGTGCGTTCATACTCTCACTAAAGCGAGGGAAAAATGTAGTAATGAAAAAAGTATCCCTTTTTTCCTTAGTTTGGGAATGAATAGTTAATATTAAAATGAGCTTAATGTTGCCTTGATTTAGTGTTGTAATGTGTTTTACACATTCACATTAAGTTTAGGGCCCTTTGAAACTAAATGGACTTAATTGTGCCTTATTTAGGGTGTTGTAAAGTGTATCTTTACACTTTCACACTAATCTAGGGCTTTGTTAATTAATTGAGGCTAATTTTCCTTAACTGCCCCCTTTAATTCAAATCCAAGCCTAATTAATTTCTAATTTTGACCTAGATAAAGCTCGACATTCATAAATGATATAACACAACACTTAATTTTTGAAGGTGTGTGTCCTAGGTTCCATTCGCCACCTGGCGAATGGGTCCTCACTAGGTCCTAAGACCCTATTTTCACATGATCTTTTACATTGTCCGAAGTGTGTCCTTGTTAAGTGAGCTAGGACCCATTCACAACCTCACATAGACCTAAGACCCCCCCCCCCTTGGGATATGTTTTTGGTAGTATTTTAATGATTTTAAATCCTAGATCTGATGTTGGCTTGTTATATTTGAATTCCAGGATTTAATGATAAGATATGTATAAATACAAGGTTTTTTTCAATATGTTTCACCTAGCAATTTTAAGTCTTCAAGCATTATAGTAGACTTATGATCAAGAGCGAATTCAAGAGCATTTCTAAGGCATTCAAGGGAAAATTTATAGAAGAATATTGCAACAATCAAGATCCATTTCATCATGTCAAAGGCATAGTGCATCATGCATGTTGTTGAGCTAATGTTGTGATGTAGCATTCAAGATCCTATTCAAGCATTGTTTCTAATCAAGTTCATGATCAAGATCTACATTCTCTGAGGCCACTTCATGCTAGTTTGCATATCTATAATCCAAGGTTTCAACTAAGGTGTGGTGAGTTGTGACATTGCATTTTGTTCATTCATCATTCCTTTATGCTTTCATTCATTTCAAGGTTTGATTACCAAAATAGGGTTTGACCAAGGCAAACCCCTATTCCCTAACAAAACAACATTTTTCTCTCCTTTGATGTGTGATTGCAATTTTTAGGTTGAAGATAAATTGGAGAAAGTTACAAAGTTGCTAAGAAAGTTTTCAAATCATGGAAATTGAGCTACAAGATTTATTTTCGGCTTTTTGACAATGTCTGACTAGGATCTAGAAGTGCAGAAATTGAAGAACAAAACCCAAAAATGGATTTTCTAGAGCCCTAGCTAGGACCCATTAACCATAGGGTGAATGAGTCCTTAGTGAGGGATGAAAAAGCACTTTTTTTAATAGGTACATGACATTTGACCCTCTTAAAACCTGCCTTTTGATTGCTATATCAATTAGGTTTAATTTTTGTTACTCATTTACACATCATAACCCTCATATAGAATGAAATTAGAGAGGCCAAACTGGTTCATTATTTTGTTTCATTATGGTGAACCTCTTTTCCTTCATTTCACTAGTATGCATATGAGAGATGGCAAGGGGAAAATATATTGGACCCACACCCATTGTAGTCTTAGAAAACTAGTGAACTACTCCTTACAGTATCAAAAAAATCAACTAGAAAACACAACCGACACTAGAAGCCCTAACACAAATAGGGGAGGTAAGAAATGTAGGCCATGTAGCTTTCCTAGCATAGCCCATACATTTCTTACAAATAGATACATTTAGAGGACGATTTTCAACCAAATCCTTCTCCTCCACTTCCTTACAATAGGGACACTTGACAATCACAACACCAAAAACTAATTGAGCCTTCATTTCTTTTGTAATCACTCCCACATCCATGTGTATCTTGTGATATTTTTCCATAGACTTGTGGAAGTGTTATAGATTACAGTTAAAAAAACACTCTAATTAAATTTTTAAATCAAACTTATCATTATGCACAAGATAAGTACATGCCATGGTGTACAACTCAGAGATTGTGTGGTGTCAAATACATTCCTTCTTAGACACCAACACATGGGGCATTGTCCATCTATTTCATGAGATCCTAAATCCTTATAAATGACTCTCTAAGGTTTGGGTTAGAGATTTCTCTTGCAAATTACTTTGTGAAATTCTCTAGCATATTCTTGCCACCCACCCTTTATCTTTTCTAGTTGTTATGCTTTTCACCATTATTTCCCTAATCATGCCCCACTTACCCTTGGTCCTATTAGAAGAGGAGACTATTTTTAACAAGACAACACCATTAAGGGAGAGGATAATTGTACACAAAGCCAAGATTAATAACATATAAAGAAAAACATCATTCCCCATTAATGGATACATATTAACCCCACATAATGAATGACATCTTTATGTTCCATATCATTAAATTCTCACACCATATGATGAGGTAATTGTGATAACACTTATCCTTATCAAATCTTCCCATACATTGAGAGTTGTTGACACCTTCCTAACATGATTACTAACCCTTTATCAAGTCCTTTTATTCTTTTATTATATTTTTTAATATTGTGAATTAAGTTTGATCTTTCATTAACATTAAACCATATAAATTAAGGGAATTTTTTTTAAACATTTAATTCATAAATATAAAACTAAATTAGTTTTTTAAATATATTCATTTAAAAAATAAAAAAATATTTTCTATTGGGGTGTCTATCAATTTTAGAACAGGTGCTTTCAAAATTATTTTAGAATCTTTTGATTTTTAAACACTTACATTAAATATTTTTGATACAAGTCATTTTATTATTTTAAAGAATTATCCTCTACTTTATTTAAATTTAACATATTCAATTTATATTATATTTAATGTACTATATTTAAAATAAAATAAAAATATTCTATAAAAATTGTGTACACTTAATCTAATTTTTTAGTTTTCTAACTAAACATGGTATAATATATATTACTAATAAAAATAGTATAAAATAGTTATACTTTATCAAAAACTAGGTGAAAAAAAGTTAACAACTATTAAATTTAACTTTATGATTGAGATTGGAAGAAGAATGGTGAGAGGTGGGAACAAGAGAGGAGGTGCAGGTTTCAAATCTTCAAAGGAGGAGGATGATGGAGAAGAGGATGCAGAGGACGCAGATTGGGAGCTGCTTGTTTCAGTGGCAGTTGCTTGGCTTATGGTTGTGCTATTGGAAGTTTATAGCTAGTTGGCCTGTGTTGTTGAGTTGTTGTCTATAGGCATTGGAGTTGTTGATTGGGAGGCTACAACATTCTCTTTGATATTGTTGGAGTTGTTTGTTGTTGGTGATGAGGGGGTTTTTTACCCCCGTTGAGACCCTATTTTCTTGCAGGGTTTTTGGGGCAGCTCATGTGGCATTTGATGTTTTTGCTTTGGTTGATGTTTTCTTGCTATGTTGTTGGTTGCTATTGTTGGGCAGCTAGTGGAATTTGTGCTACTGGTAGTGTCTAGAACCTTGTTATTTCTCTTCTAGAGCCTTATTTTCTTGTTGGTTGTTATGCGAGGGTGTTATCTTGGCTTGGGTTGTGAGCCCCTTGTTGGGGTTTTTGCTTTGGAGTGACTTATCTTTGACTCTAACCAGTGTGTTGGGGAAGTTGGTGTGTTTCTCTTTGTGGCTTTCTCCTTGTCTCCCCCCTACTTGGGGTTCTCCTTTCCCTCAAGGTTTTCCTTCTCTGTTGTTTGTTCTGTTGGGGGTTGTTTTACCCTAAGTTGTTCTGGATCCTTTCTTTGTTGTAGCTTTTTGGTCGTTGTTTTGATTAAGGGGAAAAATAGGTTTTGAATGGACCCAAACCATTAACAACATGTTTTGAATGAACCCGAAACCATTAACAAGTAGGTTTTAACGAGGAGCCAAAACCCACACAAAGAGACCAAGATGCAATAGGATAGAACAAAGATAACCAACAGTGAACCAGAAGCAGATTATAAAAAATTAGCATGAAAACTCAAATCTACACCAATAGAAAGGTTATAACAAGATCCTCAAACCCAAAGCAACCAAGAATTACAAAGGAACTTGTACCCAAGAACAACCTGAGACAATTAGGTAACCATCAGCCTATATCAGCCAGACTGTAGCACAACGCTTATCAGCACCAACTAGTAGTGAACAACCTGAGACAACCAAGTAACTATCAGTACAACACTTGTCAGCACCATCCAACAAAACCAAAATCCCCACCTCAATAGGAGAGTTAGGAATCAGAGTAAAACACTAAAGAGCCTCATTAAACACACAACACCAATCAACCCATACCACCAACTCAGTGTCCACCTCAATAGGAAGGGGCTCCCCTCTATAGGAGAGGATGAAATGAATCCTTGAACCGCAAAAAATAGAACTTCCCACTCAATCCATTACACACCTCTCCACCTCAATAGAAGAGGGCTCCACCTCCGAAGGAGCAGTCTCCACCTCCAAAGAAGACCATAGCTAAAAAATTTGAAGGGAAGCAGCTACACCCATAGTAAAGAAAACCATAGCATTCTTTAGAAAAATAGTAAACTTGAGCAAAGATTAAAAATTAGAGCACTCCTCAACCAACAACACACCCCCATACTCTAAAATGAACAATAGGACCCAAGAGGGGGGAGCACAAAAATCATCATACAAGACTGGTAGCCCAAGAGAAAAACCTCCAACAAAGAATCACAAGAAACCTTGGCAGCCACCGTAACCAACAACCGCTTCAACCTTCCAAGAAACATAACCAATAGAAAACCATGCTGGAAAACTAGCCAGTAGCTTCACAACCAAACCCAGAGCAACAACAACCCCAAACTACACCAAGAACACCAAGGACTTGAAAGAAATAAACCCATCAAAGAAGTAAAACTCTGGGAAAATCACAGACAATAAGAGGGGAACCAAAGGACATGTAATGAAAACATGAGAAACCCCACTACCAAGCAAAGCAAACAACACCAAAGAAAATCCACTGGGACCCGAGAGAAGCAGGACAAGGCAAGGAAAGCCCCTAAGCAGAGAGAGTAGAGAGAAGACAAGACCATGAAGCACAATCTCTGACCCTACATGTCAATCAAGGTTTAAAACATGC